>JAQZBX010094688.1:0-12000 GCA_029593785.1 Cabassous unicinctus | reverse complement strand
ATATAGGGCATATACCTTAGAGGTGGGGATCTTGAGAACCACCTTAGAATTCTGCCTATCTTGCCCGAGAACATTGGCTGTATATGTATCCCACCAGCTAAACCAATCTTTGAATTCAGTAGAACATCTCATTTGTGTATTCATAAATCCTTTGTTTTTTGGTACATTCTTTGTGCCTGCATTATAATCCCCGGAGTTATTGCTTTATTTTGCAATTGTAATTTTACCTTACTAGAAAAATGACAAAATTAAGAGATGTAACTTTTTAAAGCTCAGTTTCTTATTGCTTCTCTTTTTAAATTTCTAAAAAATATTTATTGTAGCCATTGGGCAATTTGATGTAATTATGAATTCCAAAAATATAATTGGATCATACTTGTAAACTGATCTGTTAATCTGGGCATGATTAAGTTATGATGAGGGCGTTGACTGGGCCACATCAGTAGGGCGTTGAGCACCACCCCTTGGTGGGTAGGGAAGAAAATATAAAAGGCAAGGCAAAGGACAGAGCTGCAGCAGTTTTTGAGAAGCAGTTTTGATGTTGGAGTTTTGATGTTGGAGAGAAGGCCCCAGGAGAAGAGAAGTGAGCTGTTCGCCTGAGAGTCTACAGCTGACCTTGTGGAGGAATCAGAGGAGCTAAGCCCGGAGAGAAACGCAGCCCCGGGAAGAGAGGAACCCAAGAAGCCTGAACCCTGGCAAACCTCAGCAGCTGTCTTGCTCCAACACGTGGCAATGGACTTTGGTGAGAGAAGAAACTTAATGCTTTATGGCCTGGTATCTGTGGACTTCTACCCCAAATAAATACCCTTTATAAAGACCAACCCATTTTTGGTATTTCACATTAGCACCCCTTTGGCTGACTAATACATTTTTATATATATATATATTTTTTATTGCTTCTCTTCTTTGTGTGTTCTTTGTCACCCCCATCACACAATTCCCTTCCTCACTCTTCAAGATCTAAAAATTACCCAAGTCATAGTGATAGACACATTTATCATTCTCCATTCACCATGGGTTTCGTAATAGCTTTTCAATTTATTCATTTAACCAATTTTTATTGACGTGTGACATTTTTATTGACAATATATGTCACAGGGACTGTGCTGAGTATTACAGCATTATGGCTTAGAGCATTGACTAGTAAAGATACCCTACCTGTCTTTATAGGGCTTGTCTATAACAAAAGGACAAAAGATTTACATGAAGCAAGATAGTACCTGTATAAAATTACTTGAATACAGAGATAATTTCTAAAATCTCTTCTTCTAGGCCCCTTGATATTCTTGTCCCAATCACCCCTATACTGTCCCACTTCGAGCTCCTTTGATTTCCTTTTATCCTCCTGTCCCCTTATGTTTACTTTAGACTCCTGTGTTTCTCCTAAATCAAAATGAGGTTGAGAGAGAATAGGAATTTTACTATGACCTATGTTCATATAGTGCTTCAATTCTCATAGGACTCATCCTATACCAATGAAATGAATTAATAGTAGTATTCCGCTTGGAAAAAGGTATCAAAGTTAATTAAGTATGTGAATACTATGCTTAAAACCTAACATCATAGAAGTTACTTATGAGGGGACAAAAACTTATGAGGGATCTGTTAATATAGAATATTGTTTTAGTAGAATGTGTTGTATTTACATCACTGTTATTAACATGACTCAGAGTCAGCTAGAATGTGAGAAAAAATATGGAAATTAAAATTCACAAGGGCGGAGCGAGTGTAGCTCAGTGATTGAGCACCTGCTTTGCATATACAAAGTCCCAGTTTTAGTCCCAGTACTGCCAAAAAAAAGAAAAGAAATTCATAAGGAATGCAATCTGTGACCTTCATAATCCCCAGTTTAAGAAATTGGAAATATTTGTACATGCTCTTAAATTTTATCCAATTCTGAGTAACCTGTTGCTGTGACCATCTTAACACCGGAAATTACCCACTTTCAACTTTCATTAGAAATTTCTGTCATTCTCGATGGCCATTTTTCTCAGAGAAGCAAAATTTGTGTTCTGTCCTAAAAGTACTGTGTGGGAAGTCCAGCTAACAACATGGGGGGTGGGCAGAAGTCTTCTTAGAGGAGGTGACGTTTAGCTGAATCCAAGGAGGAGCACTGGTGGAAGGGAAGACTAAGTAAAGAGAGTGTATGTGCAGGCTGGGAGACACCAGAGCAAGCAGTTCCTTGTGGCTGGAAGAGTGTGTATAGGGCAGAGACAGAGAGAAGAGTCTGAAGTGGAGGGCTGGAGCCAGGTCAAGAGCATTTCGTCCTTAGGAGTTTTTATTTTATCCAAATGGCAGTGTAAAGCCATGAAAGGGTTTTAGGCATGAGAGTCATGAGGTCTGTTTGGTGTTTTCAGAAATTTTATTGCCAAAATAAGACCAATTGGATTCTTAACAAGGGGTCCGTAAGCTTGAATTGAAATTCAAAAAAACATACTCTTGTGGGGACATGTTGGTGTGGGTGTGATATATTTATTAAATAATACACTGTATAGTGTGAACTTAGTAAGGGTCCATGGAACAAAAAAGTTTAAGAACCCCTGAAGTTGTTTTCATACGTCTGAGAAATACTTTAATCAGGCAGACTTGAAACCACTGTTGGGTTTGCTATTTCACTGTTCTAAATTTTTGTCTGATCAGAAGCTGATACTGTCAGTAGCAAATTTTCTGACCCTAAACTATCTTTTTAAAATATTTATTTATTTATTTATTCATTTTTATTCCCCCCCTCCCCACCCGAGATGGCTCCCTCGTCTGTTTCCTCATTGTCTCCTCCTCTTCTTTAGGAGGCACTGGGAAATGAACCAGTGGCATCTGCTGGTTCCTGCATCTTTTTTGTTGTGGCAACTGCTCTTTGCAGTGTCTGCTTGTTGTGTCATCTGTGGTGTCTGCTGGTTGTAGTGTCTGCTCCTTGTGGCGTCCTGCTGGTTGCAGCATCTGCTCATTGGGGCATTTGCTCATTGCAGCATCTGCTCGTCTTCTTTAAGAGGCACTGGGAACCGAACCCGGGACCTCCAAGTGGGAGGTGGGCATCCAATTGCTTGAGCTACATCCACTCCCCTAAACTGTCTTTTTGATGCTGTTGATATCAAACAGAAGAGATTGATAACATACATGAACACAAATAACCAAATTGATTTGTATATAGGCAGAAGATTATTGTGCTTTTGGATAACTTTTATATTTTCTTGTTTTTGTCTTCATGGGTACAGTGAAGGTAACAAGGTTGATGGGACTGCTTGGTGTATGTTCGCCCTTGGGTATCTTTTGCAGATACCATTCTATTGCTTTCTTGTTATCCCACTCACATTACCAAGCTACTATATTTTTAGGTGAGCTGTGGTTGATTGTTAAAAAAAAAAAAACAGTGTGGCAAGGTACTGAACTGTTTTCTTTTCCTTTTATGACTTGAGGATCATGTTTCTTTTTAATTAGAATTCAAGCCCAAAATATACTTTTATATTTGTAAAATTGAATTTCCATTGTGGCCAGAGTTCCATATATTATCTTATATTCTAAAATTAAATCTTTATTGATGGGAGAAAGGGCCAGTTTTTAGGGAAAATCTGGAAAGCCTTTCAAGATAGAGTTTCCATAATGTTTAATGGTTAAATGCTTTTGAACAGATACTGAAGAGAGTTATGATCTTATAAATTTTATGTTCATTCATCAGTATCATTCTTTGGGTCTGTTACAGAAACCATTGATATTAGAAAGAAGTATTCCTGAATCAGTGATGTGTGTATTTTGGGTTAAAAATTTTTGTTTCTAATTTTAGTTGAAAAATCAAACCTTTCTTATTTCTATATTTTGTATCAGTATAATTTGTCATAGGATTTTGTTTAGTTTTAGTACCCCTAGAAGTTTAGTTTTAGCTGAATAAGCCTAGGCCTGGATAGACTTGTTCTGTCATATCAGATTCATATAATTTGTCAGGCTTGTTGGGAGAAAAAAATCCTTACGGATACAATTCTTTTTGACAATTTAATCATGATTAGTAATACATTTCCCTTCATATTACATAATTTTCTCTAAGAAAGCAAATGCCGCTATTATTTCTTGATTTTGATTTTTTAAAAATTCCACCAGAGAATTATCACATCTATTTTTCTTAGAACTTTTCTCTTAGCATTAACTTTTTGTTGTTGTATCTTTAAATTGTAATTAAACACAATTCTAGTTGATATTTTTATCACTATTCTAAAAGAGTTAGGTTTGAATATATTATTTTCTGGAGTACTCACTAATTAAAGTGTTCTATGCATTGTCTCATGACTTGATGTCAACTTTGGAAAATTTGGATTGAACAATTTATGACAGGGCTGTGTTCCAAAAAGCCTCATATATATAGATTTTTGGAATTTGATATTATACACTAGATATTACAATTTGTGACTAGATTATCGGGTCGACTTTCAACAGTTAGTTTTTTGTGTCCTCATTATCTTAAGCATATCAATATTATAACTTCAGTGATATAATAACTACCATTTGAAACAATGACCATGTTTTTTTTTAATTTTCAGCTTGGGACAGAAGGAGAATAGGTTTGATTCTTCCCATTGTTATAAGAGAGGAAAGTGAATTGGCCAAAGAGTCAGGGTGGGGTAAAAGAGGATACCTTGAGACAGTAACTTTATTGGTTTAACTTTTTACTTTTTTTAAATAAGATCAGGTCAACCTTAATTTGTTTGCTGTGGATGTTCTGGCAGGATAACAAGGGGCATTGTGCCAAAAGTGGGCTGATTAACTCCTCAAATTCACTATTCTCTTATCTCATTGTTTGTGTAGCTTATTTTGTAAATTAAGTGTATGTGATCAGTTTTATTTGTGTTTCTTCATAATTTATGTCAAAAGTTTGGACAGTAGAACACAACATGTCCTAATTATGTAAAGGACAAACACTTAGAAAAATATGAACAAAATTCAAATGGTAGAGACTTTTTTATGAAAAGCATAAGATTCACGTTGAACTAATAATAGTAGCTAAGAACTCAAGACATTCATGAATGTTGGAGTTCATAAGTGTTCAAGCTCCCCCTTTCCAGGACCCAGTCTCATCTCCTGCTACATTTCCTACCTTCCCTCTTTTGTTCATTGGGACAAAGAATCCTGCAATCCCTACAGAGCATGATTATCTGATTCACAATCTGTTTGGCTTGTTGCTAGTAGATGATAAGACCACCTCATAGCCATTTACATCTTTGTCCTCATTGCTTTCAAACTGGTCAGCTTGTCTCTTTCTTGCAGGACTCGCTGAAGGTGGTAAGATGTAACCTATGTAATGTTTTCCATCATCCTGATATTTTCATATCAATTTCTGTAAAGTGTCAGCTTTATTAATCAGGTGGTTTCAGGTCCAAGCAAACAGGCTACAGTTTATCTCTGTACAACCCAGGATTGCCTCCTTACATTTAGAAAATGAGAGGACTTTCACTGCCTTGCACCCTTCCTCTACTAAATAAATTTTGCATTTTACTTTCTGTCACTTGTATTACCCCATTTCCTGGAACTGATTTCTATATTAGTTTGCTTTAAATTTCTACAAGTAGCAGACACCACAGTTAAAAAAATAAAAATAAAAAAGAATTCATTAATATATTGGCTCATATAACTGGAAAGTCTCCATCTCTGGATTCTACTTTTCTCTGTGTTGACAAACTTTCTCCATGTGGTAGCAAAGACTGGCCCAGGTAACTTCAGATCTAGCATAAAACCAAAATATAAGGCATAATAACACATGCAGTTAAAACAATTCATCTCATTTTGGAAGCAAATATTTTGGGGAAAAAGTAAATGCTTTTCATTGGTTCCCCACGCTCAACTGAATCTTTTCAACTGGGATGTTGAGCATTGGTGTATGGGTTGTGGCTCGAATAGGAGCCCAAAAGAGACACAGAGAAAAGAGCACTACCGTTCCTAGTGTCAAGTCTCCATTCATAAAATGGGATAAAAGGTAATAAATATATGTCTCACAAACTAATAAATGGTCATTTCCTGGGAGATCAGACAGTAAAAGACTTTCTACCTCCTTAGGTCTTTATCTGCCCCTTTCTTAGCCAGGAGAACACAGGGCATCTTAATTGATTCTGTCAGGATTATATGTAAAGGGAAATGTATAGTTCCCCTAAAGAATTCAAGGTACTGTTACCAAGAGAAGGGGATGGGAAGCTGGGGCATATAAATACAACCAATTCCACCACTATCCTAACTCACGACTCCTGTGTTTACTTGTTGTATGTCTTTGAACAAGTTATGAATCTCTTAAATCTTAATTTCTTCATCATGAAATGGAAAAATAGTAAAGACACCTACTTTATTTGGTTGTTGAGAAAATCATATGAGACAATGCATATCATGTACTAAGCACAGTGCTTGGTACATAGGCCTCCACATAAATGGTATTTCAATAACAATAATATGATTATTATTATTTTCAGCAGCATCCTCCACTCATCATCTCTTCATCTCCATCCTTCTGCCTTATTGCAAGTCCTTATCAACCCTCCACTGACTCTGTGCATCCCTTCCTCCATTTTGCTGTCAGTGCTCTTTCAAAACACAAATGAACCTCTTTTTCTTTTTTTGCCATTCTTCTATTTTCCTCCTCAATTAATTGTCCATTCATTTAAACATTTAGTGAACATACAATAAAATAATAGGCATTATTATTGAGTATCTACTACATGCCAGGGACTGTGCTAGGTGTTTTGCATATTAATTCATTTAATAATCAGCTGCAGTTGCAAAGTATATGCTGCTATTTCCATGACAGATAAGGAAATAGTCCATAAGAAGTAAAGAACTGAGATTTGGCCCCTCGTCTGACTGATTCCCAAGTTAGAACTCTTTCTACCTTGCTGAATTTCTAAGGACCTACCAGTTTTTTGGAAGGGAAGACAATCAAGATATATTAAGTTTTTTAAAAAGGAGTAATACCAAGCAGGCAGTTTAATTTAGAGATCAAGTAGAGTGGGAGTAGCCAGCATAAGACATTGAGAAAGCAGGCCAAAGGAGGGTGAGCTCAAGGGAATGCTGAGAAATAAAGATGGAAATATCCTGTGGGTTTATAACACCAGTAGTGTGCTGGTAAATGTTTAACAATTGACTCTGGGAGTGGAGATGAGGTGAGGACCTGATTTGTAGCTTTTGATAATTCCAGGAGTAAGTACTCTCAACTTAGCTGATTTCAGGCTATCAATAGTTTATTAACCAGCTTGCAGATTTTCTGAAAATTTAATAATTGGCTCTTGTGAAATGTTCAAGCTGGCTCCAGAACACTACTTTTTGGGAACCTTGACAAGAATAGTGACAGTGAAGTGATGGGGTTATCATAAGACAAACTGGAGAAATCCAGAAAGTGAAATGTTATATTAAAATAATTATTTTGAAGAATGTGATAAAGAAAATATTTACTATAGTATGAAAAAGTTATATGAGCGTTTCAGGTGATCAATCGGCGATCCCCATAATATTTGTAAAAGTTTATATTTTGTTTTATGAAGATTGGAAAATGAACTAGTTCTGTTTATATATATGTGTAGGATTGAGACATAGTCCTTAGTCTTATGCTTTGTAATCTAAGTCAGAATTCATACAAAGGAAACATGTATAGAAGAAACAAAATGTATAAATTTTGAACTTAGAAATTTTTATAGCCAAAGAGTTTTAGAATATATATGTGATGGTTTGCTTCTCCCTTGCTGTTCTCAGAATTTTCTCTTCATCTTTGATGTTTGACATTCTGAGTAGTATGTGTCTTGGAGTAGGTCTATTCACATTTATTCTGCTTGGGGTACACTGCGTTTCTTGGACATGTAAATTCATTTCTTTCATGAGTGTTGGGAAATTTTCAGCCATTATTTCCTCAAATATTCTTTCTGCCCCTTTTCCCTTCTCTTCTCCTTCTGGAACTCCTATGACATGTATGTTGTGTGCTTCATGTTTTCATTCAACTCCCTGTGCTCCTGCTCAATTTTTCCATTCTTTTCTCTCTTCAATTTCAGCTGTTTTGTCTTCTGTATCACTTTTTCTTTCTTCTATCTTTTCGAGTCTGCCGTTGTATGCTTCTAACTGTGTTTTCAATCTCACCTATCATGTCTTTCATTCTCATGAGCTCTGTTATTTTTCTATTCAGGTTTTCAAATTCTTCTTTGTGTTTACTCAGTGTCTTCTTGATGTCCTTTACTCTTTAGCCATAATGTCTTTCAACTCATTAATCTGAGTTTGGAAATTTGTATAAACCTCGTTGATTAGTTTTTTCAAATCCTGTGTCTCATCTGAGGCTTTGAAATATTCCTTTGCTTGGGCCATTTCTTCCATTTCCTTAGTTTGACTTGTAATTTTTTGCTGATGTCTAGGCATCTGATTATGATGGCAAGCTTCCTCTGATGCTCATTTTCTCTCTTTTGTAGGGATTTGGTGCCGGGAGGCTGTGTGTTACTGTCTTTCTTTGATTTTTGGTTCAGCCTGTTCTAAGTCTTTAGGATTGTCCTTGTTAGTTGCTCAAATCTGGGCTATGGATCCAGTAATGGTTTGCAGACCCACTTCCAAGGGCCTTGGATAGGGAAGCTGTAATGGCCAGAAAAAGCCTCTCTTACTTACTTTTAATTTTCTCACATGCACTGCCTTGGTCCACTAGCAGATGGTGCTCTTTGGCAGCCCTCTCAGTTCAAAGCCTGGTTGGAGTGTGTTCACTGCAACAACAACCGCCAACAGTGTGACAGAGGATTCTGCCTGAAGGCTATTCAGAGCCTTGCAGTTCAAACTTTCTCAGAGGCTGTTCTCTAGCCTTTGCTGGCAGCCCCTTCCTTTTCCCAGGTAGGAAATAATTCCACTCCCCTCTGCGTCTTCAACAGCTAGTCCCAGTCAGTAGGCAGCATGATGAGAGGGTTGGATCTCTTTAGTCTCGTGCCAGCTCCCAGGGCAAATAATGGTGCCGCTCCTCATGGCCTGGAGGTGGCCCCCTCTGTCTGTAGCCGCCCCCCCCAAGGCCAGAGAATTCGAAATTGTCTGCTCATAGGGTGGGGTAAGAGTGCTGAGTGCTGACGGCTGTAGCTGCAACTTCTACTCACAGTCTTTCCATCAAGATTTTTTTCCTGTGCCCTGCTCTCTTCTGGATGGTATCCAGCCTTCTCCTGATATCCTAAACACTAGAGCATTTTTTCCCAGGCCGTTTCTGCTTGTCCTCTAGCTATTTTTCTGGGAGAGAAGACAGTCCCACGTCTTTTTAATCTACCATCTTCCTGGTGGTGTCATTCTTCTGGAAGAGTACACTTTTTGTTTCATTGTTGCACCCTTAGCTAAGCCCAAGTGACAGTGGTGCACTGACTTGGAAATATGCTCATAATATATTGTTAATTAAAAAGGCATATTGCAGCCCATGAGCTATATAGCATGATTCCATTTTTTGTTAGTTAAGAATAAATAAAATGCATATAAATATGTCTGTATAAATTATATAAAAAGGAATAATAACCTCTGAAACTGTTAATAGTGGCTACTTCTGGAGGTAGAATTGGATAGTCAGAATCTGGAACTTTCATTTTATACATTTTTCTAAGGATAGGTTTACGGGTGATTTTTTATTTTTAAAATATTTCTTAGTATTTTTTAATGTAGAAAAGTTTTAAAAGGCATGTGTAAGAAATTTTATTATCTGGTGGATGTTCATATGTATATATTATTCATTAATAGATTTTCTGTTTAGAACAGTTTTAGGTTTACAGATAAATTGAGTACATAGTACAGACTTCTTGTATACCCCCTCCCTGCTCCCTATTTTCCCGTCATTAACATCTGTCATTAATGTGGTATATTTGTTATATTTGATGAGCCAATATTTGATACTGTTGTTAAGTGAAGTACATAGCATCTATATTAGTCAGCCAAAGGGGTGCTAATGTGAAATACCAAAAATGGGTTGGTCTTTATAAAGGGTATTTATTTGGGGTAGAAGTCCACAGATACCAGGCCATAAAGCATTAAGTTCTTCTCTCACCAAAGTCCATTGCCACGTGTTGGAGCAAGACAGCTGCTGAGGTTTGCCAGGGTTCAGGATTCTTGAGTTCCTCTCTTCCCGGGGCTGCGTTTCTCTCCGGGCTTAGCTCCTCTGATTCCTCCACAAGGTCAGCTGTAGACTCTCAGGCGAACAGCTCACTTCTCTTCTCCTGGGGCCTTCTCTCCAACATCAAAACTCCAACATCAAAACTGCTTCTCAAAAACTGCTGCAGCTCTGTCCTTTGCCTTGCCTTTTATATTTTCTTCCCCACCCACCAAGGGGTGGTGCTCAACGCCCTACTGATGTGGCCCAGTCAACGCCCTCATCATAACTTAATCATGCCCAGATTAACAGATCAGTTTACAAGTATGATCCAATTATATTTTTGGAATTCATAATCACATCAAATTGCCAAATGGCTACAGCATCCATGTATTTTTTTTTGTTTTTGTTTTTGTTTTCTTTTTTATCCATGTATTTTTAAGTGAAAAAAATAGGATATTAAACAGTATTAGAGTATAATTTTTGTTTTCTGATGTATCTAAATTTCTTCTCAGTTATTTTTATAATTTTATAATAAAGGAGTTTTATTAAAGCATTCATCCTGCCCTAACAAGTAAAACAACAACAAACTTAAACAAGATAAGAATCCTGAAGCTATGGTGGCAAAGGGGGGGCATGTGGGGAGGGTGTTGGTCGTTGGTGGAGATGTCTAAGTAGGGAAGCTCCTTATTAGTCAAGTTGGTTTTCCCTTATGTAATTAAATTTAATAATTTGCATAATTATAATACTAATAATAATAGTTGTAAAATAACAGTGATAGTTAACATTTACCAGTGTTTAGTAAAGCTAGGTACTGTTCTAAGTGCTTTACATCTATTAACTAAGTTAATCCCATTAGGTAGGCACTGTTATCTCTATCTCACAGAGAGGCTTAGAAAAGTTAAATAGCTTGCCTAAGGTTACAGAAATAGTAAGTGGCAGAGCTGCAATATAAACCTAGCTATCTTGTTGGAGAGATTGTGCCTTACATATTCTGTGTTCTGCTAAATGCCAGTTTGTGAGTTTCCAAATACCATCCCAACTGTTAATAGGAGTTTTAGGTTTTTTTCTGCATCAATTGGAAGAGATTATTAATTTTAGGTAAGGGTTCTGGCAGTCCCTAGCATCCAAATGTTTTTTTCAGGATCATTAAAAAGCCTTTGTGATTTCTGCATCTTACCAGAAATGAACAGATGCAGGTGATAAAATTATACTAACATGTTGGTTACATTCTGTTATGTTTCTGTATGGAGACAACTTGACATCCTGAACAAGTCCTGGGCTTTGGCTTCAGTTTGACTTGAGTTTAAATCCTGGCTACATTTTCTAGCTGCAAGCCTTCAGTTGAGGCAAACTTTGTTTCTTCACTTGTGAGATAAGGCTAACAGTATTGCCTTTCAGGGTGGCTGTGAGGATAAATGAAACAATGTAAACAAAAGACCTTTAAAGTAGAGGCTAGCACATAGTAAATATTAAGTCTCTTGCTCTTGGGGTGGGTGTCCCAGAATAAAATGAAGAATAGTCTTGGGAAACAAAATGTACCTATTTTTCTACTATAAAATGCAGGTACAACTGCTGCTTGAGAATGAATATTTGCAAAGAAATATTAATATTTGAAGATGTCTGATTAATTTAGCACATCCTAATATATAGACCTAAATGATTTGTGACAATTAATAAATTCATTCTTTATGATTATTGCATTTCAAATCATGGGCATGTAAGACATAATCAATTATCTTGTTAACATCATACATTTTGAAAGTCAAGATCTGGTATAATAGGAACATTTTATCTCAAGTCAAACTAAACTTGTACAGCATTCTTTGATTACTTCTCTCATATGAGCTTTCATCATTTTGATCTTTTAGGTGTTTTCAAATTTTCATCTATTTTTTGATAAATCCAGTTTCTGTTACTCTTTTTTTTTTTTAAGATTTATTTATTTATTTATTTAT
>JAQZBX010094687.1:0-11998 GCA_029593785.1 Cabassous unicinctus | reverse complement strand
ATTGTTTCATCATTTGTAACAAAGGTACCACACTAATGCAAAATTTTAATAATAGGCAAAGCTATGGGGAGGGGGTATATGGGAGCTCTGTATTTTCTGCATGATTTTTATATAAATCTACAACTTCTCTAATTTAAAAAAAGAATTATTTTTTAAAAAGGGAAAATAAATGAACTAATCTGACTCAGAATTCTAGAGGGATAAGAAAGTTCCTGTGACTCCCACCCCATGCCAAGGAAGCATGCATGCCTAAAATTTCACTTCTAGAATCTCCTTCAGTTTTAAAGAAGACCTATTTAAAATGAATGTATGTTTTTAACCTGTAATCACAAATTTGAGGGGAAAGGAGATTTACATTCTTTTATAAGAGCAGAATTTGAACATAGGACAAGGGGAGATGTACAGGCTTTATGGAGGAACACTGACCCTTGCCCCTGCCCAGGAAACAGAGGTACAGATCTATGGGAAACTAACCCCCAAAATAGATTTATCTTCTTTCATAAGTTTTGGTCAAGGTCTGCCCATTCCTTGTTTCTACAAGTAATTTGTTTCATAGGTTCAAATTTTTCTTTTATATTTTAAGCAGTTTTTCTTTATTTCATGTTATTCATGCATATAGTATAGAGTTAAATAGTTATAGGGAAGCAGGTGTGGCTCAATTGATAGAGCTCCCATTTACCATATGGGAGGCCCCGGGTTCGCTTCCCAGGGCCTCCTTGTGAGGGCAGGCCGGCACGCGCGGCGCGGTGGGCTGATGCAGCAAGACCTCACAGCAAGGGGCAGATAAGCAGACACAGAAAAAAAAACACAGCAAATGGACACAGCAAACACAAGCAGCAAGGGGGGGATAAATAAATAAATAAAAAATAAAAAATAATAAAAAAAATTAAAAATAGTTATAGAAGTCTTATTCCAAAAAAACAGCAGTCCCCCAAAATTCCCCACCTCCTGCTCCCAGGAAGTATCTACTTTCAGCTATTTTAACTGAATCATTTAGTATTTACTTCCATGTGGAAGTATTTACTTCAGTTTCGACATGTTTTTGGTTTTGATACACATTCCTGTGGGTGTGAACCCATTGTAAATGGGAGCTCATGAAGATGTTATTTTAGTTAAGCTGTAGCCCAACTGAATAAGGTGGGTCTTAATGTGGATTACTGGAGTCCTTTATAAGAAAAAGAAATTCATAGGTAGAGAAAAAGCCAGAAGCCAGACAGAACCCAGGAAAGAAAGGAAAGGATAACACCACGTGACAAGAATCAGGAGATACAAGCCAAGGAACTCCAAGGATTGCCAATCAGACCAGAATGCCACCAACCCTGAGAGGAAGTAAGCCTTCTAGCCTCCGAAACCACGAGACCAAAAATACCTTTTGTTTAAGCCAAACCAGTTGGTGGAGTTTGTGATAGCAGCCTAGCAAAACTAAGACTCTCCATATCTCTAAATAAAGTGTTTATGTTGTTACTTCTTGATTTTTCAGTTTAGGCATCATATTGACTTTGCGCTACAGGAGATGATTCCATAAACACACACATGCAACCCCAACCACACATTTATGCTTCCCATTATATTACAATTTTTTTAAGATCAATAGTCAATATGTATAATACTATGACTATGTAAATTCTTGACAACTAAGGCATGTGGTACACCTATCCTTTCCTGAACAAGTTTTTATTTTCTCAGGAGTTAAAAAACTATATGCCTTTTTTTCCCACATACTGAGCCATCTATATACTTATCTTCACTAATTTATACCCAAACTCTACCCAGTTGTTTAAATCTCCTCTGTGTATATTCAAACAATTCCTGTTATCTTCAGTGTTGGTTCACAGGCAAATGAGCCCTCTTATGATTGACTTTAGCTACAGCCCACATCTTTCCAGGTACAAGTGGAAAAACAGTTCATGTTTCTCTCTCAACAGTCTCATTGACTGTACTGGGTCAAATGCCAATCTCTAAACCAATCATTATAGGCAGAAGAACGCTATGTGCACATTGGCTTAAGCCTGGTCATATGCTTCACCCTTGGAGTTGGGGGTGGGGGCAGCTTAATTTAACTAACTAGCCTGAGCATGGAGAAATAATTCCACCGAGGGTGAATAGGTGCTGGGCACCAAACCTCAACTAATGTCCACTACAGTGGCCTGTTAGCAAGTGCTATAAGAGGGGTCATTTTTCCTTAAACTGAAACACAGATTTCAGCCCTCTAGAGAATTTTATGATAATCTGTTTGGTCCAGGAAGGTTAAGAAAACAGAAAATAATTTTTTTAAAAATGCATTCCTATCTACATTTTATCCCTTTTCTGCTTTCATAGGAACGGGTTGGTAAGATCTAAGGGAAAAATACATGTCACTTTAATACATTTTCACATCCTAGAATGTTTGGGAAGAAGGTATTATACGCTATACAAAATGTCATACAAATGGAAGGAAATAGCCTCCGGTCAAATCCCCATGATTTCAAATAGAATGATGCAGAAAATAAAAAAGTTCCATCCAGGCAGGCAATAACCATCCTGTTGATAAAAATTTTCTCCTGCTGAGATACCATAGGAAGTTTTCTTCAAACTACAATCTAGTTGTCCAACATCATCAATTCCCATCCGTGAAGAGTTTCAGAAATGATGGTCTCACCACTCCCACTCCTGCCCCCACTTAACAGCATCTGCCTCTAGGAAGGAGCTCAGAAGTGTTTTTGGTTTGTTGTTGTTGGTGGTGGTGGTTGGTTGGTTGGTTTCCTTTTTATCAGTTTTCCCATTAAATTTTTGTACTTTTGAACAACAGAGCACAAACTTTTAACAGTCACCCTATTTGCTGCAACAGAGTCTAAGATAAAAATTAACTGTTTTTTCCAGTCTAAGTACTTCAGTCAAGGCAAAACAAAGTCTTAAAGAATAAGACCCAAGAAGACAAAATAAAGTTTAAAAAGCAGGAAATGAGAGAAGATGGAATCAAAAGGAAGCTAAGGAAAGAATGAAAAGAAAAAGAGAAAGGCAAGAAAACAGGAATAAAGGGGAGAAAATAGTAAAAGATGGGAAAAGCCTTCATTTCGGTGTGAGGCCCTATGCTATAGACCCAGCTGGTTCATAATTCACAGTCTCACCCTGTAACCTCTCTGGAGTTATCTCTCTGGGCCTCACTCCACCCCACCAGGAGGAGTGAGCCAGCACATCTCTGAGTCCCTCCAGTTCTAGTACTCTGTCTCATCAGTTCTCCATGGGGGTTGATAGAAAGGGTATCATCCACTCAGATGACTATCATGTGATGGCACACTGACCTGGCAGGGTCCTCACATGTGTGGGGATAACAACCAAGCAGCACATTGTAGGGGCTGATTTTAAACATCACACTTTCCAAAAGCCATCTTTAGCACTCTGAGTTCAAAGGGAGGATACCCCAATGGAATGGGTGGCTAAGTGCTGGATGTAAAGCTACCAAACCATAAGGCCCAAGAGAAGAACTCTAAAGAAAGCATTTCCATAAACTCAGCATTTAAGACACATCTTGACATCCCATTCCCAGAACCCTTCAACTCACCTCCTATGGGGTTTCAATGGTTTAAAAAAAAAACAATGAGCTCCCTATTCCAGGTGATATTAGCAAAAGGCCTCTTTCCCAGACTAGCATCCTCAACTAAATAAAACTAAGCAGATATATGAGCTCTTTTATGTCCAATTCACCATTCTATTTGCTGTTACCCACATGTAAATTCCTGAGATTTTATAGTGTAATTACAGTGTTGAGAAATTTGGGCCAGCAGTGATTTTCAACCCTGGCACATTCAAATCACCTAGAGAGCTTTTCAAAAACAAGGATTTTTAAAGATGTCTGGGCCTCTCCCCTAAAAATTTTTATTTAATTGCTCTGGGATGGGACCCAAGCATTGATCTTTTTTAACCACTTCCCAGGCAATTCTAATGTGAATCCAAGGTAAGAAGCAATGGGCTAAAGGACTCCAGTGTTTCCAGAGAGTTCAAAGTCATAGGGAGAGCCCCAGACACACCTGCTTTAAGTTCCCAATTTTTTAAGCCAAGAATTCGTAACAAAAGGGAAGTTCCACCCACAGCAGCAATAGATACTACGCATTTTGGTCTGGCTTTTCTCTTTCCCCTATAAAGGCTGTAGCTGTTACCGACATTCCCTGAACCAGCAGGGGACCTACCAAGGGTAAAAAACCAGTGCCCTCTTAAATTTGTGCTTACATCACCACATTAAAGAAAAGTCTTTAAAGCATCCAAGTCCTTTGAGAATGGAAAAACTTCAGGATTAATTTGTGTGCTATGTTATAAGGTCACTTCTAAACCATTGTATAATCAGGTCCTATAGATATTTAATCATTATGGCTGAGAGTGGGAACCAGAAGGTTCAACAGACAGATGAACATCTTTTTGAGTCAAGTTGGAAAAATATTTTCTAACAAGGTATCCAAGCTCTTATATAGGTCAGACTCCTTGAAAGATAAAGAAAACTTTGGACAGATTCCAGGAACATTTATTCAACCACTTTCAAAGCACATGGTGCAGAAAAATCACACACACACATACACGCTCAGTCTCTATCCTCACAAAGCTTTCAACACAGCAGTGGGGAGACAGATATTAATCAAGTAATCCCACAAGCATGATTATGGGGGAAGTATGATGAAGAAAAAGCACAGAGTTCTTTGACAGGATACAACAGGGGGACCTGATCTAATGGGGGTGGGGAGTGCATCATACACAGTCAAGAAAGGCTTCCCTGAGGAAGTTTTATTTTCCCAATAAAAGTTTATCGTTCCCAATTAGCTTATGGCATGCTCTAGGTCATGTAACAATGGTGACTAGGAATGGGCTACTCTCCAACCCTTATCTTCAAAACCTCCAACCAAACCCACAAGATGGTGGATATGAACCATTAAAAAGCATTTCTCACTTTTCCTGGCCTCCTTCTCCTCCAGAGTTTGAATTTCTAGGTTTTAGGTCTAACAGCATGGACCCAATCTCCTCCCTTCTCCTACCCTCACTCTTATCCTTTTCCTTACTCTTTGCTCTTGGTCAAATAGCTACATATCCACGTTCTAATGGTAATTCTCCCATATCTTCAAAGACAAGGAAATTAGGATTCTCACCAAACTTTTTGAAAGAAAGAAAGTTCCCCCAAACTCTCTGTAAGCCACGTGGATTGACTATAGACCTATAATATTTGGTCAGCTACATTCATCCAGCGTTGTCTTAAGTAGACCAGGAAGAGCAGGACCAAAATATACAAGTCTGTACCTCACTGTATAGGCCATATCAAAGTTGGAGAAAAGCCATAGTTTGAATATTTATATCCTAATATTGTTGGCCCTTCTCATATTGACAACCCAGCCTTAAAGAATGGCTGCCCATCTCTTCTCTGTTTTCAGTAGGCAGTGACTGCTTCTCCATCGCCTCCAGAGTCAGGAAAGGCTATTATCTACCTCCTGAATTTAGTGAAGCCGATAGAAGTTTGATTTCTTTTCAGATAAAAGAGATGATGCAAATGAGAGTTTTATCTTGCATGGAGAAGTGACAAAGTAGGAGAATGAATCCTAGCTGATTACAATCTTCCATCATTCTGATTTTATAATTACTGAATGGAATCAATCAGCTTTCAATTGTTACCTTGGTGAAAGATTAAAACATCATTACTTGTCCTACATATTTCACACTTTAGCAAATTTTAATAAACTGAATGTATGAGAAATGGTTATATTATCTTTCATGGTATTGGGATGCTAATGACATTTCTATTGATTTTAATTCACATTTGTTGGTCAAAATGAGTCAGATTCCAGTGAGGCATGGCATCCCATAATCAACACTAACAAATGAAGACCACTGAACACTGAAATGACCCAAATGAAATCATTAATCAGAAATATCATAAAATAATTGCCAAAAAACTAGGGAGGTCTTATATTCCTAATGAACATCTTTTATGGTATATTGATTCATTTGTAACTTTTGCATGTTGGTGATTTCTCTATTAAAATATTTTAAAATAAGTATATAAAGAGTACTCTAAAAAGGCAAAATTAGGAGAGGATGATGTATCAATGGAAGGGATCATAAACATATCCTTCTAAAAAAGTGAAAACAACTCCTGAAGATCATAGAATACATATAACTCTTCCTTTAAAACTATTTAAGATTTGAAAATTTCTTAATCCAGTAGTTGGAAAGATCATATACCCATAATTGGAAAGACCTGCACCCATGAGAGTTAGAGTACAGGTTCTGTAGTCAGACAATATGGCTTCAACTAACTTTGGATGCTTTACTTCATTGTACCTCAGTCCCCTCATCTGTAAAGTAAGACTATAATAATAGTATCCACTTCACCGTGCTGTTCTCAAGACAAAAATGTGATAATGCATATAAAGCATGTGTCAGCATCATCCAAACAAACTGCATTTCTATGGTTAAAAACAGCATTAAAGGAGCAGGTGGTTGAGTGCCTGCTTTGCATGTATGAGGTCCAGGGTTCAATCCCCTGTATCTCCCAAAAGAAAAAATAAAAATAAAAACAGTGTTAAATTGTATATATGTCAAGATTTTGTTTCAATTCTCCCAAATTCTCTCTGCTTAAATTTTCTCAATACTTTTTCTATATGGAAATTAGATCATGCTTTCTAAGGGGCTATTCAAGTCTGGGAGAGTCTGGTATCCAGAGTTCAGACTTGCAGGAGATGAAGAGTGAGGCGGGGAAGTGAATGTGGCTCAAGTGGTTGGGCTCCCGTTTACCACATGGGAGGCCCCGGGTTTGATTCTCAGGGCCTCCTGGTGAAGGCAAGCTGGCCTGACGGCGTGCGTGCAGTGAGCTGGCACAGCAAGATGACACAACAAAGGGAGACAAGCAGACACAGAAAAACGCACAGCAAATGGACATAGCGAGCACAAGCAGCAAAGAGGGATAAATAAATAAATAAAATCTTAAAAAAAAACAAAAAAGAGTGAGGGGTAGGGGAGCTGGAGAGGATAAAGAGCAGGTAGAGAGGTCCCCCAAACATGAGGCAGGACAGCGAAGACTGTTAAATGCTATACAATGTGAATCTTTTTCCCCATAGCCCATGTTTAATAAACCTACAGAAATCATGATAAATGTCCTCTGATGGACCTAATTTCTTATTTAAGCTGGAAAAGGATGTAGAGGATAAAATATAGATGGCCTTGGAAAGACATGAGCATGGAGACTGGACAGCCCAGCCTTATAAGTACAAGGATATGGAAAGAGTTGGGAAAGGGTACTGGATATGTCTAAGCCAGATTTACTTACATCTCCAAGAAACTGGGGGTAGAGGAATGGAAATGGGAGTCCCACATAATATCACTAAGGATTTTAACCTAAATTCCTTGTTGTTGTTGTTGTTGTTTTTAAGTTAATCATAAAATACTAAGATTCTTTATTTAACTGCTTGATGTTTCAGTAGTCATGGAACTATAAAATATAAAGGGAAAACTTGTATGTGAATATCCTGCTTATAAAGAGAAGTCACACTCATTTTCAAAACACTGAAAAGCACTAATACTTTCTTCATGCTGCACACATAATTGGAATATTGTTCTACAATAAATACGTAACTGTTTGGCAGAAATAATTTCCCCCACATATTTATATTTTGATCTAGAGCACTGAAAACATTTGCATGTAAATTTTAAGTTAAATTTACATTGAAAATTTAGTCCTCCCTCCCCCCATAAAAAGCAATCTCTAATTTAACATCCAATGGGCTTCCTTGCCACTTGCATTTTGGGAGAACCTCATGAAATCCAATTCAACATACTTAATCTAGTCTTTAAGTTCCAGTTAAATTCATTCTGCCATCATTTTGTTGTTGTTGTTGTTGTTTTTTGGGTAATGGGACCGAGAATTGAACCCGGGACCTTCCACATGGGAAATGGGTGCTCAACTGCCTGAGTAACATCTGCTCCCTTCTGCCATCCTTTTAAATCAGCTTTTTATTATCCCACCTCTTCCTTTAAAGTTATTTGAAACATTAAAATGATGTAATATCGAGTTGTTTTTTTCTAATCAAAGCACTAGGTCAAGGCATCCCTTATATCTCATGTGGAAAAATTTATATAGGTTATCCATGCCTTGACCACAATGATGATAACAATAGCAGTTGTTATTTACTGAGTGCTTATTATTAACTAGGCATTGTGCTAATTGCTTTATTTGCACTAGTTTATTTAACCCTTACAACAGTCCAGTGAAATAGGTTCTATTATTACAGATGGAGAAACTGAAGTTAAGAGAGAGAATTTGTCCAAGTGATAAAACCAGGATTAGTGCACTCTTTCAGAAAGCAAACATAAATATAACATATCAAATGTCACATTTTTTAATCTAGATTAAATAAAAGAGAGATGCAGTTATGTAAAAAAGTATATTTTTTCACAGAAGAGTTATCACAAATAGGGATCGTCTCTTCAAGAACTTTGAGGCAGCTTGTATTTTTAAAAACCAGGCACAATAATGTCTCATCCTACATGCCCTCAATATGATTTTGACTGTCTTCCCATCAAGATTTGGGGGTCTATGTTCTCTCCCTTGAATCTGTGAGTATGTATAACTATATTGGAAATTACACTATATATTTCCAAGACTAGTTCATCAAAGGTGTTTCTGCCTGGTTCTCTTGGGATGCTTGCTCTTGGAGCCCAATTACCATGCTAGGAGGAGACCAAGTAGCCACATGAAGAAGCCAGCACTATATGTACCAGCTGACATCCCTATCTGAGGACCCAGCCAAGGTCCCAGCCAATAGTCAGCATCAACCACCTGACATATGTGTGATATGGATTATTTTAGACCCTAGTTATTAAGTTACCTCCAACCTTCAATGCTTCCCAGCTGAGGCTCCAGACATTGTGGAGCAGAGTTAAGCTGTGCTCACTGTGCTGACTGTACCCTTTCTGAGTTCCTAAGCCACAGTATACACTAGCATAATAAACTGGTTGCTGTTTTATACCTAGTTTGGGGTGATTTGTTACACAGCAATAGTAACTGGAACAGTCTTCAACAAATATTGTTGGTGTTTGCTAACTAAGAGTCAAAGCACAGAATCATAAAATTGCAGGTAACCTTGAGAGACATCTTGGCCTTTTCCTCAACTTTAGCTAGGCCTTAAAAAGAGTCTATAAAGATTAAAATAGGGAAGCAGATGTGGCTCAAGTGACTGGGCTCCCGTCTACCACATAGAAGGTCCAGGGTTTGATTCCCGGGGCCTCCTGGTGAAGGCAAGCTGGCCAGTGTGGCGAGCTGGCCCAAGCGGAGAGCTGGCCAGCATGGAGTGCTGGCCCATGCAGGAGTGCTGGCCTGCATGGAGTGCTGGCTCGAGTGGAGAGCTGGCGCAGCAAGATGACACAACAAAAAGAGACACAGAGGAGAGACAATAAGAAACGCAGCAGACCAGGGAGCTGAGGTGGTACAAGAGATTGAGCGCCTCTCTCCCACTCTGGAAGGTCCCAGGATCAGCTCCTGGTGACACCTAAAGAGAAGACAAGCAGACACAGAAGAACACACAGCGAATGGACACAGAGAGCAGACAGCAAGCACAAAAAACAATGGGGGCGGGGAAGGGAGAAATAAATAAATAAATCTTTAAACAACAACAACAAAAAAAGATTAAAATAGAGACCCTGAACTATTCATTAAAATGCTCATAGTGGATACTACATTAAAAACAACAAAAACATTTCTGATGTGATATTAAGTAGAAAGAAACCAGAGTGCCAGTTTTTATACATGTATTGATTACTCTAGAAAAGAATGTGCAGGCATATAGAAAAAGATGAGAAGGCAGCGTGGAAAAGTTAAAATAATTGATTTAGTATTGTCATAAAATTTTATGATTTATTTCCTCACAATTGATATATTATATCTGTATTATAGATGAAAATGTTACAATACAATTAATTATCAGAGAAATAAAGTGGGCATATTTCCACTTTCCTCTTGGGAACTCATTCACATGACTAGAAACATTTCCTTAGTTACATAATCACTCTGTGCCTTATTTTTCTTTTCTTTAAAAGGGGAATAATTATATCCCTTATTTCATAGGTTTGTTTTGAGAAGTAAATGAGTGTTAATTGGTAAAGCTTTGAAACAGTATCTGACACAAAGAGATTAATAAATGTTAGCTCTTGCTATTATCTAATTCAGCTCCTATTAATGTAGATTAATATCATCTCTGTTAATCTGCCTTTAATTCCCAAAGCCTGCCACTAACAAACACAAGAAAACTGGACTAGGAGTCTGGAGATCTGCATCCTAGTATCATCTAAGAAAGTGAGCTGTGTGACCTTGGTTAAGTCTCTCGGTCTCCATTTCCTCCTATATGTAAAATTAAGTTTATGCCTGGTTTTCTGATTCTGATGGAGTTTAAGTGATATGGTGCATATGAAATTATTTTGTCACTGTAAAGTTCAAAACAAATGTCGTTTTCCTATCTTTTTATTTTACCCATAAAGAATGAAAGAATGAAGATCTAAAATGAGTAGGCCAGGGAAGCGGGTGTGGCTCAATGGATAGAGACCCCGTTTACCATATGAGAGGCCCTGGGTTCGCTTCCCGGGGCCTCCTTGTGAGGGCAGGCCGGCTCGCGCGGCGCCGTGGGCTGATGCGGCAAGACCTCACAGCAAGGGGGAGATAAGCAGACACAGAGAAGACACGCAGCGAATGGACACAGCAACACAAGCGGCAAGGGGGGGATAAATAAATTTTAAAAAAATAAAAATAAATCTTTAAAAAAAAATAAAAATAATAAAATGAGTAGGCCAGTCGTTTAAGGAGACCAGGACATTAATCCAATAAATGATAGCCGTTTGCTAAATGTACATATAGAAATGTGTGAAACACTTCATTTGAAATGCAAGAAAACCCAAGCCAATTTTGGAATTTCCAACAAGCTCCAGAGGCTGAATGGATCAAAGAGAATTTCATTTGGTGTTAAGGATTATTGAGTCTATCCTAAAACTTAATGCAAACTCATGGAACACAAACTCCTTACAAATTGCATAGAAGCAAATGCAAGGGGCTCATGAGCCGTTTGAAGTGTACATGCTGGGTGTAGAGGTTTTCCCATCTCAGTAACATAGTCGGGGTGGGGGGAACAACAAGGTCTCACCATCACCAACTCTGTAAAATAGTCATTTGCCTCTTGTGTGAATTTCAATTATTTCAATAGTGCAATACACAAAATAATACTAATAAAGTCTCACTTTGTGGGCAAAATTTGAAATAATATGGATCTTCTTAAATGTAAAAATTCACCAAGACTAGCTATTTTTAAGACTAGCAGGCTGAATGCCTTATAAACAGTGTTTTTGTTAATACTATAAGAAGGTGACACTTTAACTGGTTAACAGAAATACCTGCACTCTTTCATCGGCAAGTGTGGTTATATGTGCACATCCAAATTTTTGTGATAGTTTTAGTGACCATTGTGTTCTCATTTTAAATTTGTCAGTTATTAAGAATCAAAAATCTTTTGAATAACCTACAATAGTGTCATCAAGGTGTTCATTTAAGTGATAGCCTAGTACTGAAAATCAATCGCTTTGGAATGAAAGTTAGATGCAATAAAAAGCTCTGGCAATGGCCAAATACAAGCCTTGATGGGCCCTATTGTTAAATTAAGAAAGAACCCTGTGAAAGATGTAAGGCTAAGAAAACAAATGGCAATTAAAGCAAACATAGGCCACAGTAGATGTGGAGTTTTGCACTTTAAGACACATCCTCTCTAGTTTACACTTATTCCTATGGGAAAATTAGCCTTAATTGTGCAATATTTGAATTATGCAAGATCTTCAGGAACATGTATCTTGAATAAAAGACACCACCTTATATTCTCTATTGAAATATAATTTAAATACCATAAAATTCATTCCTTTCAAGTGTACAATTTCAATGACTTCTAGTAAATTTACCGAATTGTGTAACAGTCACAATAATCTAGTTTTAAGACATTTTCCTTACCCTAAT
>JAQZBX010094686.1:0-11999 GCA_029593785.1 Cabassous unicinctus | reverse complement strand
GCATGAGTTATTCCATTAATTATCACCACTAGACTCTAGTTTCTTGCTAGAAATCTGTCATGGATAGTACCAGATGGTTTGTGTTTTTTCTAATTTGGGGCTTCAGCCAATGTGGACAATTATGATCAGTACTGCTTAGAAAGATAACCACACCAGGTCAAGTAGGTGTGAATACTTGCTCACCATTCCAGAGTGTGGTTTCTTAAGTAACAAGCACTCACACAACAACACTGTTTAATGAATTGTGGGGCTTGCCAAATGTGTCATTGTGGCTGATGAAGATCCAAGGAATTTCCTTTGATTATCCAGATTTCTATGTGGTGAGGTTTCTATTGACAGGAAGATACACCTTCAGGGATTGGAGCTTAGGGGACAGTTTTAGTTTCTCAGCTACTAAAACAAACACCATAAAATGGGTTAGGCTAAACAACAGTCATTCATTGACTCATGATTTTGAAGCCAGTGGAAGTCCAAAATTAAGACTTTAGAAAGGGGATGCTTTCTCCCAGAAGACTTTGGCATTTTAGGGCTGGCTGCCAGTGATCTTTGGTCCTTGACTTTTCTGTCACATGTCAATGCACATGGTGATGTCTTTTTCTGGCTGCTCCTATGGCTTCTCTCTGTCTGACTTTCACTCTGCTTATAAACGACTCTAGTAATCTCAGTTAAAGCCCAACCTGATTTAGTTGGGCCACACATTGACTGAAGTACCATCTTGAAGAGATCTTATTTACAATGGGTCCTCACCTACAGGACCAAGGGTTGGGACCTGAACATTCCTTTTGAGGGGGACATTATACAATCCCTAATAGGGAGTTAGCTCCTTTTTTAGGTTTATGAAATAATTATGGAGAAGAGAGAATTGGTGATAATGTTGAGGACACAAGAACACTGGCATTGATTTTAAGGTAGTATTTCAAGGACAAAGTTACACAGTTCATCAACATCTACATTCTACATTGTTACTTCTGGATTCTTTGATCTGGGGAGTAAGATTTTTTGAGACGTTTATTTTTGCTGTTATTTAGTATTTTCTTAGGGATGAGAATCACATCCTGCCCAGGCAGGTACAACACTTTGGATTGGGTGCTTTTCTTTGCCTTCAAAATTGAGATGAAGTTGATGTAGGGTTCTCCTTTAGTGGAGCCAGAAATGTTTTCCTTCTTTCTTCTATCCTTTATTATAAACTAAAATATTTTCCATAGACCTAGCTATGACTTGGCCCCTGAAAATTTCAGTAAAATAAACAAAAATAACATAAGCATTCTCACAGAACATTTTACACTGTGCAAATTATTGTCATACACATATTTGTATTTGATTTTCGAAGTCATCTTTTGGGGTGGTTGTTATTAAGTTCATTTACAGATGAGGAAATTGACCCTCAGATTAAGACTTATTTAAGGTCAAATGACTTCGGAGAGGAAAACCTGAACTCAAACCTAGGTCCTCATAACTTAATACCCTATTCTTTTCCGTGGCACAGAATGCTATTCAGAGAGATGGCTGTGGTTATCATGTGCTCTCCAAATCTTACCCAGAACCATCTTTGGAGATATCCAGTAGTAAAGAAAATAAAACTACAAAAAATATAATAATGAGAGCATAGTTTAGTGTAGAGGGTGTGTGCTCTGATAGACCTGGGTTCAACTCTTACATCTACTACATACAAATTGTTTGGCATTGAGCAGGTGATTTAAACTCTCTATGACTTGGGTCTGTTGAAAAGAATAATAATCTTTTGTCATTGTTCTGAGGATTAAATGACATGATCCACATAATGTAATGCTGCTGCTGCTGCTGAATACTACCCAGTTTGGGATCTTAGGTATCGACTAAGTGCTAGATATTTTACATACATTTCTCTGAGGCTTGTAAGAACCCTGTGAAATGTATATTTTAATGCCCAATTTATATACAGCACATGAGGACAAGTGACTTGCCCAAGATCAAATAAAAAGCAAGGGTCTGTGTCAGGATTTCAACCCACATGTGCCCGGTTCCAAAACCCATGTTCTATTCTGTGCTGAGTTATTGCTACTTTGAAAAATAGATAGAGACCTTCAAAGGATCCTAGGCAATTACTATTACTTTACCTTGCTATCAGGTAAAGTAATACCTGATACCTTAACTATCAATTATTTCCCTCAGGTTCCTCCAAGTCCACATTGTACTCCTGGTAGAGCTTAGTGTAAAGAGTCATGTATGCACAGTAAATGAGAATTGAATTTCAATATTTAGCACAGGCCTCTTGTTGCTGTGTAGATGAAGATGTTTCTTGTTGTGTTAATGAGCCCATTTGTATTGTCTGAGGTCCTTAAAGAAAAGTAGGTCAAATATGAAAGAAACTGTGCTCTGGAGAAAAAAATAGTTTAATAAAAACCAAAATTCTAACACACAGAACTATGACTCTATACCTAGTTTCCTCAGACCAGCAAATGGCCATTCACGCTTTCAACTAAGGAGACTTTCGAGCTTTCTGAAGGTCTTATACCTATTTCCTTACATCTTGTCTAGTCTATAAACCTGAGAGGTAGACATGGAAAGTGTTTTTCACATTCCACAACTGAGGAAACGGAGGCCCAGAGGAGTTAAATATCCTATCAAAGACCACACAGCACGTGAGAGGCAAATGTGGCTCTACCTCCAGACATTGTTCCTTTGTTACCTTTGCATCAGGTATATGCAAAGGACTGGGGAGGGGGGTATTTCATAGGTTGATTAAATGTGTGGATGAAGTCCCACCTCCAGGCATTAAAAAGGAATACAATAGCAAAAGCTTCCCCAGCTGTATGAGCTTTGAATTTAATTATTATGAACTATGAGTCAGAAGACTCAGGTCCCAGGCCTTCTCTGTCACAGACTAGCAGATAAACTAGTCCACTCTGCTTATCTGGGCCTTTGTTTCCTCTTGTGGAAAATGAGGATTATAATTCTTTTCATTTGTCTCACATGACTATTGAGAGCATCCAATTAATCTGTAGATGAAAATAAAGTGGTCCCAACATCTACATTGTGGATACACTCTAGCCTCCCAGCCTACCCTCCTCTTTCTTAATTATACCCTGTTCCTTTTGGGGAATAACCTCTCTCCCATCATGTGCAGTCTTGGAGGGACTATCAGTCAGGGTGTCTGCCTTCCCAGGATGGCAGTCAAAGCTATCCATGGGGCGATTCCAGGCTCCTACCAGATCATTCCTCACCATGCCAGCACCGGGCAGGCATAGACCTAACCAGGTGGGCTCTTTTTTTGAAACTGAATCCTCAGCAAAGTGACAAAGAAAGAAGAAATAATGACAGCTCAAGCAGGTTGAGTATCATTTGCTTCTGTGGCAGTTCCCTGATGAGACAGGGACCCTGCAATCCTGTTTACAGCCACGTATTTCTGGAGTTGGGTCCCCCAAACTTCCCAGAAATTTATGGGCATTCATTCTTTCAATGATTTCTCTCCTAACTAATGTTAGCCAGAGTTGGATTTTGTTGATTGAAACCAAAGAATGCTAATGATTACATATACAAGTTTTAACCCCATTTCTTTGATTTCAAGACACCTAAATTTAATATTCGCTATTGATTTTTCAGGGAATAAAGAAGCAGCAGCACGATGTCAATATACTCATTAGTAGGTAAGACACATACTGATTTGAGAAATGTTAGAATATGAAAAAAGTGTGTTTTAGAATTGAAGAAATATGGTACTCACCATTATTAATAAATTATAGCAGGATAATAATTATGAGCATTTTATGTACACAGTACCCACAAAGAGTCAGGGAAGTGTGCCAATAGAGTCAATTCTAAAATTCTCTTGATTGCTTCTCCAAGAATTCCTGAATGTATTTAACTTCTGGCATAGGAAATCTCTGGTTTTTGGCTGCCGGCTAATATCCAGAAGAAGAGGGCAGTTTTGGTTTACTATGAGTGAGAAGTTTTCAGGAACATAGTGGTGCAGCAGTAGGGAGAGGCTCCCTGACATTGTCTAAATGTACAGCTAATGGGCAGTTATCTTTGAGAGAGAGATTTTTATAGCTTCCCACATATAGCTGGTGAAAAATTAGCCTGGATGTTGGGGGAGGAGCTTGTCAATTTGACTTCTCTTCAAAATCAACTTTGTTAAGCAGCTAGTATTTAGATGTTCTTAAAAATTTATTACTAAAGCATGTAGTTGGTGCTGCCAGCCTTGATAAAAAGATTAATAATCCCTGCTCCCCCCAGTGTAATCCTCACTGTGCTCCTGCAGAACTATAAATTTGCCTCCTGGGTTAAGAATAGGTGAAGGTGACACTCAAGCAGCCACAGGAGCAGTGAGGATTTAGGGCTATTTCACAGAAAGGCAAAGAAATCCTCTGAAGAAACAGTTTTCCCTGTCACGGTTTTGGCTTGGCCGTGGTAGTGACTTAATTGGAAGACAGTGTGATGATTAGGAGCAGGGGGTCTGTGGTCACTCTGCAACCTACTTGCTGCGCAGACCTTGGTTTTCCACTTGGACTTCAGTGCCCCCTCTGTAAAGCAAGAACTATTATTCACAATTCAACTGCCACTTTGTATCACGTTTAATGATTTAAAGCAGCATCTTCACATGGCCCAGCTTATCACAGACAGGCTACAGATTTACTGAGGTGATATATTCTTGCTCTGCCACTCCCTGGCTCTATAAGCAAGAGCAGTTATGTAACTCTTTATGTCTCAACTCCTCATTTGGAAAATGGGAATAATAGCATCACCCACCTCATTGTTTTGTTATAAAAATTACTCTAACTAGAGCCTGTGACAGGCTTAGCAGGGTAGAGAGAAAGTATTCAGTAAATGTTAGCTTCTGTTACTTAGTAAAAGTGTATGAAGATATTTGTAAATGTGTGCTATATAGCTTAAATGCAAAGCTACCTGTTTTATGATTCCTGTTATTAGGGGTTGACAGACTATGCCCCATAAGTCAAATCTAAATCCAGCCTGTCACATGTTTTTGTAAATAAAGTTTTATTGGACCACAACCATGTTCACTTATTTACATATTGTGTATGGCTGCATTTGTATTACAAAATCAGAGTTGTTGAGCAGTTATGACAGAGATCTTATGGCCTGCAGAGGCTAAAATATTTACTATCTAGCCCTTTATGGGAACAGTTTGCCAACCCTTGCTGTTTATCAATAAAACAGACAAAATTCCCTGACACCATGTAGTTTATAATTTATTAACACTTTGGATACATCATGATTTATTTAACCTTTCCCCTAATCATAATTAATGGATACTTAGATCATTTTCTACTTTTTTCCACTGATAAATAGTTCTGCAATAAATGTCACAACACGTATGTGAATATAACACTCCTAAAGTAGAATCTTAGGGGTAATTATTTGGGACACCTTAGTTGACGTGCTTGCAGATTTACTGATAGGAAGTGGTGAAATTTCTCGACACCAAAGTGTGTCAGAACTGAGTACGGAATTAAGTTGTCAGTTCTAATTCCTTATAACAGAGTTTATTATTAATTAGCTTCTTTGATCGAGCAGAGGTTACAGTCCCCAAAGTAAAAACACAAAACTGAAGCTCATGGAATTGACTACTTGTCAGATGAAGTTAGCTATCTAGATTCGTACCCATCACAAGGAATCTGATGCTTGGCCTGTGCTTCCATGTTTCAGTTCAGTGTTGCTGCCTTTGGGCCCTGGACTGCGTTGCATGGATGGAGTCATTCAACCGAATGTAATTCCCTATCTGTATCATCATGTCTGTCCTATCAGGGTCCATAAAATGGCTTGTACACTCTGGATAAGAGAACAGTAACTTTATCTTCTATGCAAAGTGGTATTGTTGCTGAAACTTCTAACCCCTTGTGAAATGTGCCACACTAAGATTTGGTGGTGGAAATACAAGTTTTCTTGGTAAAGGGCTTTCTGTTTTTCTTTTGACCTACTTAAAGTCATGACACCTGCAAAGACATACTTGAGAATTCATGAATGCCATACAAAGATTATGATATATGTGCTGGCAGATTGTGGAGATTCTATTGACTATACCCTGATAGTGTTTTAAAATAAGAGGTTATATTAATATATAGTGTTTTAAAACAAGAGGTAATATAACAAATGGTTATATTAAAGCAGGGGTCTTGAATTCAAAAGCCTATAGTGGTCAGGCAGATAATATTATTGGTGTGCTGGAAACTCATCTCCCATCTGGAGAGAGGAACCAATTGTTGCCAGACCTGCCTGTTTTTCCAAAAGAAGCTAGAAATAGACATTTGTATGTGAAACTCTCCCAAGTTTTAAAGTTGGTAACTCCTTCAAAATAAAAATGAAAGCACAAATGGTAGGCCAATTGAACAATATCTGCTTGCTAGATCTCATCAATAGGTTATCAGTTTAAGATCTCTGCTTTAGAAATTAGTATCAAAGCTCTGGAGGTCTGGAAGAAGGCTGAAGTAGGAGGTCTTAAGCCTAGAAAGTTAAGCTCCTAAAGAAAATCAGCACATCAGGGTCCCAGGAGGAGCTTAAAACCTGATCAGCCATAAGCCAAAGTCATGGTGATCATAAACAGTGCTGAGAACTGTTTTATCTGGACAGTGAGGAAAAGGCCGATAAAACCAGATGCTGAGTGATGAAAATAGGAATGGCTCATATCAAACACTTCAGAGCTAAAGCTATGAACAACTAAGAGGGTGCTGGAATTCCCCTTCGGAGTGAGGGCTTTGTCATGAGACAGACCTACCAGTGAGTGGGTAACTTCTCTAGGTCTCCATTTCCTGTTCTGAGGACTAAATGAGATGATGTATGTAAAGTACTTTTACAATGCCTGATGCATGGAAGTGCTAAATACAAATTAGCTGTTGTTAAAACAATGTCCCACCTTTGCCTGACTCCTTGGGCCTGTACTGTGTGAAAAAATATTATGCAACACACCTTTGATCTAGGAACCTTTTATTCTTCTTCCAAGGTCAGTATATATGTAGACTTGGAATTATTTACCATCCTCCTATTTCCTGGATATTCACTATGAAATCCTGTAATGTCATTGCGTTGTGAGTTGACTTGTGAAGGACCCAGAAAACTCTGAAAGTTATGTCAGGAACCAGAGCACTGGGAATTATCTGATGCAGATGGAGCCTTCCAAAGCCAGGGGGTTAGTGCTGTATCTTTTATCCCAGCAAGAATTATAGCTGATTATTATGGTTATGGGTTGTTATATTAATCACAGGTATGGTAGGCTGAATCAGAATTTAGGAGAAGGCTGTGAAATAATTTTCTTTTCTTTTTTAACCTGGAGATCTGAGTAGTTATCCTCAGATTATTTTGGAAGTTTTTCATTTTAAAGGAGGAATAGACAGGCTTGGGGTGTAACATTGAGCTGCTGGGTAGAAATTGCCAAGAGGCAAAATTTGCCTAGTTTATAATAACCAGAGTTAGTTAGCTCAATGATGAGGAGAGCTCCATTGTAGGGTGGTATCCTCTCCTCTCTAAAATGTATTCAGTCAGAGCCTAGACTTATACCTTTATGGGGACCAGGGAGGATTTACTACATTAGTTGGGGCCCTGGACAAGTTGACCTCCGAAGGAAGTCCTCTCCTCTCCAACCTCAAGATTGTGCAACTTATGTAAGTCTAGTCAACTCTTTGCACTTGTCCCTCTTTCAAAGTTAAGTTTTTGTCCATGTTTTTCCTCTCTTTTCTTTAATTTCGTTTCAGTGGGTTGATACCCCTTTGGGCAGGCTAGATGTGGGCCCTGCACCATTAGAGACCAGATCACACTCATCTGCTGATTACATGGTTTTATTGTGAAAAACTAGGACAACTACTCCTGCTAGCTACATACTCTCTACTAGAAGGAAGGACTAATAGATCAATTATTCTAAAACTGAAGTCATCATTTTGGGTAGACATTCCTCAATTTTTAATCACTTTGTAGCTCATGACCCCCTTGGCAAGACATTTAACTCTGGGGTACATTTTGTTTATCTCAGAGGGTGCACAGGGAGTGGCATTTTGCATAAGCAACTACTTCATGGGTACTTTACAGAATTGTTTTACTTCTTTTCAGCAGAAGCAAGTTTGTCATGCCTGTTTTAATTATTTTTTTCCAGGCTAAAATGATTGTATCCATGCTATATGACACAAAGTTTGTGGGGCCTTGATCACTCATTTACCTCTGAGTTAGGAAGAATGCACAATTACTTTCTGAGGAGAATCTTTTGTGTCCTGCCCATGAAATCACTGAAGTCCCACTTCTGCGCAGTGGTAGGCTGCCCTAATGTGGTTCCAGCATCTTCCCAAGACCTGCCCTAGTTGGGCTGATTGATTGCTAGGGCAGGTAGTTTCGGTGAAGTATATTTCAATGTGGAGAATGTCTTAGTCTCTTCAAACTTCTGTGAATACTTTGAGATACTGGATTTTCCACTATCGCTGATTCTCCTCTCTAATTTTGCACCAGAATCATCTGCAGAGCTTTTGAAGGCTATAAATAAAAGTAAATCCAGTCACTAATGTAAAATTTCCCAGCCAATGTTTATTATTATCTAACATGGTGCTCACCCACTGTTTGGAAGTATTCTATGCACTTTAGACATGTCATTAACTTATATAGTTCTTCCATCAACTCTGTGAGGTGGTCACTATTATGATGATTATTTTACCAGCGAAGAAACTGAAGCATAAAGGGGTTAAAAGGACTTGCCCAATGTCACATAGGTAGAAGATTGTAGAGGCAGAATTCAAACCAAGGTCATTGATGCCATCCAAAACCCTTCAAACTTGCTAGTGACCCCAGGGAGGTCAAAACGAATGAGAAAGTTGATGGAATGCTAATAACATATTACGTGTATTTAGAGTCGGAACTAGATTAGCTTCTCATTTTTATAGACAAGTAGATTCCGGGTGGGTGGCAGGACAGAGATTGCAACGGTAGGGGGACTAATTCTTTTCTTGCTGTAAATTGAGTGGCTTGCTACAAGGGATGGGATGTGATTAAGAAGGCCTGCAGGGCGAATTTAGGGTTTTGAGTGGGTGCACTTTTATTGGCCAATCCTGAAATACTCAAGTCTTGAACCTCATTGTTTTCACTGCCTAGTTAACCAGAAAATTATTTCAAGGAAAAAGCCCTTTATCTGTTATCAAAATATTGTGTCTCTGGCTGTTAAGGGACAACATAATCTTAGATTTTTCTACTCAGTGGTTTAACCACTAGCCAATATTAAAAAATGAAAAATTTATATCTTTCCCTAGTAGGGAAACTGTTTTTCCATTACTTCACCCATGCTTTTAAGCTTGCCAAGGCCTGATACTGTAGTAACACACCCATATATACACACAGGTACACATATTATATGTAATATATATTTTAACTTGACTTTAATTACTAACATATGATTTAAATTCATGTTAATTTGATCACTATTTCCATGTAGTCAACTACATGCATAAATTGTTCATTTAAATTGTGGCAAAACACCACTTATTTTTCACTAACTTCTTGCATTAATGATAATGAAAACCAGAATTAATTAACATAATTTTTCTCAAGATATTAATCTTGACAAATTGGTACACTTATGTTTTTATTCATACTTTATTTTCCTATAGTAAGATGAATTTTCCATGGAAAGTATCTATTTAGATATTACTTATCTGTTTTTCTCATTCATTTTATTAATCATGGCCAACTGTTAAACTGTTCAACTTCCAAGGACATTTTTTTTTCCTCCAGTGCCTTTAATGACTAACTTATTTGGAACAGCAGCTGAAAGAAAGATCTCTAAAGCAGAATCTGCTCACACAGATTCTGACAAGTCTCAGCTCAGGGCAAATTTCCAAAGGATAATTATAGATGTTGCTAAAGCTGTGTTCATGATGGTCAGATTGTCAGAAAGCTTATTTATAATTGCTATCATAATGCTGTAGGGGAATCTCCTTCATTTTACTTTTGAAAAGGAAGTTTGAAATCCACTAATCTGCCTCAGTTGCCTCTTTCTCTGGTTTTCCCAATCTAGTTTTGCATCAGAATCACCTATGGAGCTTTTGAAGGCTATCAGTAAACATAATTCAGCCACTAATAATTTTTTATCAGAAACAAGGATTATTGGTTAATGTTTTACTCTGAACTGTTACATAGAACTGTTTGGTACTGTTCTATGCATTTTAGCTACATCATTAACTCATATAATTCTCCTGTCAACCTTATGCTATAGTCGCTATTATGGTGATTATTTTACCAAAGAACAAATTGAAACAGAAAGGTTAAGTAGTGGGCCGAAGGTCACAAAGATAGTTGTTGAGTCCAAATTCCAACCCATGCAGCTCAACTTCTGATTCATGTTGAATCCTCCAGCATGGTTTATAGATCTGGGTCTGTTAGGATAATACCACAAAATGGAATTCATTGCTTAGTTCTCATTAATTTGATTTGAATACTTTATTCTACTATGATAGCTTTTTTGGGGGATCAGATATAGTAGCTTATGACTCTCTAATGAACAAAGATATACATCTATTCTCCAGTCTAGACTTACTGAATCAGAATTTCTGATGGGTAGAGCCTGAGCATATGCGAATTTAAATAGCTTCTCTGGTGATTTTGATGTTCATGTTGTTTTCTTTCCAATATCAGAAGACAGATAACTACACAATTAATTTCAATATAAGGAAGACTGAGACTAGGACTCTAGAAAGCTATGAGAAGTACTATGGGAACTTAGGGAGGCATTGGTTTTGACTGAGAAGATTTCTATTGAGATGGCATATTAAAAGTTTTGTGAAAGGATGAGTAAGACTGAAAACAAAGTAATAAGGACCATTTATTTGATATCTCCTCAATGAGATGGAAAATGGTTTCACTGGAATCCCCTTTCTTTAGGACAAGTATGCAGGTACTTCAAGAAAGAATTCTTGCTATTTGTTCTAACATTATCTCCTCAATGTAAAATAGGTCTCAAATGACTATGCATTTGCATAATACCTCCTTTATTGTTGCTTTATTTCTTTGTCTTTTCTCAAATCTATCGAGAAGCCTCTTTGCTTGGGGTAAATGACTCTGTGAATCAACATGTTTATTAGAAAAGATGCAGAATATATGGTTTCTAAACTGATTATAAAATCTATTGGATTTGAAATTTTTGGCATTTTACATAGAGCATTAGGACACGCTGAAATATTTGGCTTTGGTCTCTGGACTACAGAAGTTTAAAATAAGGTCCTTTAATCCTTTTGCAGTATATATTTTAAGAGCGATCAGAGAAGGTTAGAATTGGAGAAACTATTGTGATATTAGTGCACGTAAAATATTTGGTAAGTTTACTGTGTGAATCAGGCTTGGAAAACTAAATCATTGCTGGACTCTTATACATAGTGGATTCCATGTGGAATAAAACATCCTCTGTGTTCTCTTTGCTGACTTTGTTTTCTTTTGGTTTATATTGAGTCTTTGTGGGGTCCTAACTACTAAGATACAGAACCTTGATACTGGTAATACTTTCAGTCAAGTGGGTCTTAGCCCTCTGTATGCTTCTGGTTGCATTCTGGTTTGTTATTGTCGGTCTCAGAGTTCGATGCCCGTAATGGGTCACAGGAGACAGTGAACTCTCATTTGTCCAGGCTTATGTCAGACTACTTGCAGTCAGGAAATTACATCAGGGAGCACAATGGTCAGAACATGATAATATTCACTAATGAACTGTAATCAATGTGTAACTGTGTCCAATGCAAATTAATTGCAAAATTAAACTGAAAACTATGAGAAAGTTAAAGAATTCTATGAAATTAATTAAAGTGAAAGTGGAGAACTGCTCCAGTCACATGGGAAATGATTTTAAAAGGACTTGACAGGATTATATCGATAAAATTAAACAAAAGCAAAGCTAAATATGTGCTTCAAAACAGGATGATTTGAGTAAAATGATTAGGAGATTTCCTTTTTTTTTTTTTAATGGAAATACACACCAAAATTTGGTGTGGGCTTTTCTAGGCAGAGGGAACCTCTATGTGGCCTTCTTGAAGGTTTTTTTTTTTTCA
>JAQZBX010094683.1:0-11999 GCA_029593785.1 Cabassous unicinctus | reverse complement strand
AACTTTTCCTTTGCATTCACAAGAGGCCTAGCTTTTGGCATATCTCAACTTTCAATGTGCCTTTCTCACTAAGCTTAATTATTTCTAGCTTGTGATTTAAAGTGATAGACTTGGGAATATTCCTTTCACTTGAACAGTTAGGGGACATTGATGGGTTATTAATTGGCCTAATTTCAACATTGTTGTGTCTCAGGGAATAGGAAGGTTTGAGGAGAGAAAGAATGGGGTATGACCAGGACGTAATTACATCTATTAAAATGAAGGGAAATATGAAAATGTACGATCAGCAAAAGACATGGAGAAAATTTTGAATGTTTATGGAATATGAAAAGAGGGGTGTATATTTCATTTGAGATGTTCCAATATTGTTATTTGCATAGTTATTGCAGAGAACAAGGGGAAGAAGTGACTAGAGTAGTTTGAAGACAAGAGACTAAGATGCTAGAATAAGTAAGGAAAAATTAATTTATCAAAATGTGGTTATGCTGAAATTCCTTTGTTCCAAATAACAATTTATTTGTAGGGAGATCATTGGTGACATTATTAAGATTCATTTATGAGGAAATATTTGCTGATCTGTGTAATTCAAAGATTTAGGTAGGTGTTAAGATATAGTAACAGCACTTTCAGTTGGATTGTTAGCAGAAGAACAGATCAGGAACTTGAGAGAATATTGCTTCAGAGGAGGTTTTTTTTCCAAGATGGAAGAGATGAAAATGAGCTTAAATATTGAGGTGGAGTGTGACAAGAAGAAGAGGTTCTGGTCCAGGTATTAAATTTATAATCAATAATACAGTTCTCAAGAAAACAAGAGAGATAGTGTTCAATTGGAGAGGTTTGACATAGCAACAGTAAACATGGATTTTCATTACATAGGAGAGGAGAAGCCAATCTATATGAATTTAGAAATAATTGAAGATAAGGTTTTATAGTGTTATTTGGCAGATTACATAATCCATCTGTTTAGTAGGAGGCAACTGAATCTGTTAAAAGTGAGGAGTGATGTGAGAATGCATGATTATCAAAAGGCATGGGGAATTTTTAAGTGTTTATGGAGTATGAAAGTGTAATTCAACTAGCAAGACCTAGCGGGATTGCCAGTAGTGCTTATGACTGTTTAGATGAAGACCAATATCCTAGCCATGTGCTGTTTCATCGAAAAAACGCAAATATTTAGAGTCGGGCACTATTAAGACTTTCATCATTGGAAGTGGTAAATCATCATACAGACATAAGAAAATAAGGGTCATCTTGATATGTATATGTTAATATCAGTAACTGTGGATTCAACTGGGAAGTAAAAATGATGAGAGATAGAGGCTAATGTTTGCCAAGGGGCATCAGTGTGCTTGAGGTTCATGTGTAGATAGAGAATCTGGACATGGGGTGTATTTATGTGAGCAAACTAGCAGGACAGGAGGTTGTGATGACAGGGTAGTACTTCTGATGATATAAGTGAAGAGGGACATTCCAAATAACACCTAGGAGAAGTGTGTAAGTCCCAAGGAATTTGAGCTTGGCAGACAGGAAGACCAAAATTCAATTTTTGGCTGTGTCATTTTCTAAGCATGTAATTTTTTCATATTAATATTTTCTGAACCTCTGGAGTGTGTTATTTATTAAATTTGTCAATAAACCATAATCAGAAATATCATTGTAAGTAGTAAATAAGGTAATATATATAAATCTTCAAGAACAGACTGATGGTGTTGGTGTGCACTCACACAGAAGGTTTGACTGCATATGGGTTTGCTCCAAGCTCATGTGTGTCATGAATAGACAAATGTAGCTGTTTAATGAAAATCATTAAAAATGTGCATGACCCATGACCCAGCAACTTTCCTCTACGAATGCGTTCTGAGGCCACCAAAAAGACTCACACTCTTTTCTCTGGTAGAATTTCTATCCTCAGGAAATCAGCCAATATTTGAGGAGAAAGTATTAAACAAACTGTGGGAAAGACATAAAATGGAAAACAATGCCATCATTAAAAATGAGGGCATAAATGAATTAATTACAGACAAGCCAATATGAACAACCGACTAAGTGAAAAACACAGCAACACAATAGGAAGCACACTGTGATGTATTGTGTAAAAGATGCTCTCATTCTCTCATCTGTGCTTCTCTGCATAGGAAAGTGCTCAGGAGAAATGAAACATAATAATAATATGCTTCATTTTGGGGATACAGAATGTTAGAAGATTTTTCATTTTCTTCTTGCATTTTATCTGCACTATCTATATATTCTAAAATAAACATGAATTACTTTTTTAAACAGAATAATTTCAATAAATGGAAAATTGTGCACAGTGCCTGCTACTTAATGTGCAGGGCTCAATGCAAGTGAAAATGCTGAGCCCATTGACAAAAGACTATTAAAAATTTTCAGATGGCAACTGTAGTGTGTGGGCCCTTTTGAGAAAGGTGTTCATGAAGCGGCCTCTGGATGTATGGATGGAATGTTAAAGAAGCACCAGAACCTTCAGCCACACACAGAACTGTGGTGGGGCAGTGTGCAAATCAGAGGGGTGAAGCCCAAAGTTTCTCAAGAGACAGAGATAGATCCCCGACATGGTAGGAAACCCTTGCTCACCCACAGTGCCTCCACACACTATCTTAGGCATGGCCCACAAATTCTTATCTCTTGGGGTCCCAGAATGAAATCTCCCCAATAGATAATAAACGAATATGTTCAAATTGCACTGATGGAGCTGTTAGGCATTTGGCAAAACTTCCCAGGAGGGAGCAGTTGTGCTGAGGGGAAGAGGGAAACAGCCTGGGAAATGAGGGTAGGTTAAAGGACTGTGAGGCTGGAGGCCTGCAGCCAGGAAGAGGTTAGGGGCACAGCCTGAGAGGCATGGCAAAAAATGGTCAGGGTGAGAATACTCTTGATACATCTGAGGATGCACTGGTCCCTCTGCTGCTAGCCTCATGGACCCTCCTGGCCTCCAGGTTTCTAACCGTTTCTCTCCAAGTCCTGAACACCAAACACTGAGTGAGCCAGTGCCTGTGAGTCCTTAAAGGCTGCTCCACAGGACAGGCCATGGGCAGTGGGGCATAGATGATTGCATAGACAGTTGGAATTCTGTCTCCTGCCAGAATTTTCTCCCACTGACTCTGAGGATGCCTGAAGGGCTGGGATACAGCAGCAGCCCAGCAATGAGTGTGGGTGTCCCCTATTTTTCCATTCATCACTAGACCCTGGCTCTGACCCCAAAAACCCAGAGGTATCCACTGAGAGAAGGACAGAAGAGCAGTGATTCAGGAAAAGGGACAGCAGAGGGTCAGGTAAGGGGAGAACAAAGGATAAGGTAGGGGAAGAAGAATGGGTCAAGTAATGGCAAATTTGAAAGTAAGTGTAGAGAATTTAATAATGTCACCTCTGAAGGCTGTGTAGGTGTGAGCTAGACTGCCCAGATAAGAGTCATGAGAATGGGTACAACTCTGTCACACTGGGGAGCATAAATTCCAAAGTAAGGCCCACTGGCAAGGGACCAACCTCTTAAGCTATCTGCCCTCACTATAGTGTCTGGAAGTTTCCAGAGCTTCAGGATCCCTGCTATTGAGGGTAGTATGTACTTTGGCCATCAAAGAAATCCTGCTGACATATGCATAAGCCTTACTTCTGGAATGACCTCCCAACTCATTTTGAAGTGTCTTATCCATGAAAACTCATTTGTCTTTACCTTTTCCCCCTTTTGGTCAAGATTCTTTTTTTCCGGTTTCATTTATTGTTGGTAATTGGTAGCAATCACTCAGTGCCAGGGAGGGTCATCCCCCAGAGTCATGAACCACACTGAGGGGAAATTATTGCATTTAAAAGCTGAGTTTAGCTTAGAGAGAGGTCACATTTGAGCAACAAAGAGGTTCCCAGAAGGAAACTCTTAGGCACCTTAAAACACTACCTTAAGTTTCCATTTCAAGAACAATGGTTCGTAAGCGCAGTCATCGATATCAAGGGCCCATCAGTGAACCACCCCCCTTCACTAGTCAATGTCCCTGTACTTGGGGGATTCTTGGTGTTACATTAGACAATGTGGCAGAGCTCCCTGGATGGGAATTTGATATTCTTTTGATTATTTTGTCAATCTCCACCCACTGTGGCAATGTCCCTTGAACATTCAAATACATTTATATGCCTTATATGTATGCCCAGGTGAACTTCCTCCCAGGTATCCCCCATCACTGACATCCCAGACAAATGGTTCTCCCCTGCCACAGTTGTAACCTTTCTGTGATCCAAAATATCTTCAAAAATGAAACCAATATTGTAGACAAATATAATTCATAAGAAATAATAAGGCTAGTTTTAAACATAAGAAATAAAATACAGAAAAACATTTTTAAAACTAAATCTAAAATAAAATAATTGGAATATAAAAAGTAATGGAAATATTAAAAATTATTTGATATTTTGCCTTTCATCACTCTAAGATCTGTTGTCCTATATGTACATTGACAGTTTCTTCCATTTAATCCCCCAGTGTCTTACTTGTTTTTGTTTTGTTTTCAAAGAAGTTTCAAGTCACAATAAAGTCACATAAAAATTATAGTGGATTGCCATTTACACAACATTCTCCCCTTATCCCCCATTCCCATATTAATAGCCTTTTTATATATGGATGATACATTTGTTACAACTGATGTATAAATATTGAAACATAGCTACTCACCATGGCCAATGGTTTACATTATGGTTTTCATTTTGGACCATAAACTTTTATAAATTATTGATGAAATTTAACATGGTGTGTATCTTTCATTGCAATATTATGGAGTACATTTCCATTACCTTAAAATATCCCCTGTTCCATCTATTTTATTCCTTCCTTCCCCTCCCCTTGGGGCTCAAAGCAACCACCAGGCTTCACTCCTTGTAGGACAATGTTCATAGTAACTTGCAACAAAACTGAGGGCTTGCACACTGGTTTATCTTCTCCTATTAGGCACTGCCCGTGCTCTTGAGAGACTCCTACTCCTCTGTTTGAGAAAATAGTGGGCCTCCCCAGGATAAGAGTCCAACACCTTTCCACTCATTATGTAGGTCTCCCTTCACTGATACATCACACTATGACAAAATGATCACTTGCACACTCCCTAGAAGCCTACCACAGATGTGTCCTGTCCAGAATGCCCCCCATCACACACCCTAAACCAGTAACCCTTCCTTGTCATATTGTCAAAAGAACTTTCCCAACATTATAGTTTCTACCATGTACCTGCCAATATCCAATGTTCACCTGCTTGATCCCCCAACCCTAACCTTAATTCCATGGAACATCAAACCCATCCTCCCCACAGTACCCCCATCCAGCCTGCACTGCTGAGCCAATATTATCACTACATCCCTGTCATATCCCTTAACTGCACAACTACACACTTCCAACTCATCATAGATTTAACCCATATGGGTGTTGACTCACAACCTTCTTCTCCCTTTCTATTTCCTATAATCCTATCTTCCAGACTCTAGCTCTGTCAGTCTGCTTAATTTGCTTAATTCATATCAGTGAGGTCATGTAATATTTTTCCTTCAAATCCTGGCTTCCTTCACTCCACATAAGGTCCTCAAGATTCACCCATGTTATCCCTTGTGTTGTACTGTATTCACTCTTACAGCTGAGTTATCTTCCATTGTATGTATATACCACATTATGTTTATTCCTTCATCTGTTGATGGGCATTTGGGTTGATTCTAATTTTTGGCAGTAGTAAATAATGCCACTATGAACATTGGTTTGCATATATCTGTTCATGTCCTTGCTTTCAGTTTTTCCAGATATATACCCAGCAGTGGAATTGCTGGATCATATGGCAGATCAATAGTTAGATTTTTGAGGAAACACCAAACTGTCCTACACAATGCCTGCACCATTCTACATTCCCATCAGAAGTGGATGAGGATTTCTTACTTCCACATTCTCTCTAATACTATTAGTCCTCTTTTTTTTGAAAGACCAGCCAATCTAATGGGTGTAAGATGATATTTCTTTGTAATTGCGATTTGCATGTCCCTAACAGCTAGTGATATGGATCATCTTTTCATGTGCAGTTTAGCCATTTGCATTTCTTCTTTGAGGAAGTATCTATTCAGATCACTTGACCATTTTTCAACTGGGTTGTTTCTCTTCTTCATTTTTGAGTTGTAGGATTTCTTTACATATGCTGGATATTAGGCTCCTATCAGATATATGGTTACCAAATATTTTCTCCCATTGGGTAGGCTGTCTTTTCACTTTCTTGACAAAATCCTTACAGGTGCAAAAGTTTTTAATTTTGAGGAGATCCTATTTATCTATTTTTTTCCTTCACTGCTCGTGCTTTGGTTGTGATGTTCATGAAACCATTTCCAATTACAATATCTTGTAGATGCTTCTCTACATTAACTTCCAAGGTCTTTATGGCTTTGCCTCTTATATTTAGATCTTTGATATATCTTCCATTCATTTTTGTAAAAGGTGTGAGATGGTGTTCCAATATCATTCTTTTAGATATGGACATCCAGTTCTCCAAGCACCATTTGTTGAAGAAACCATTCTCCCCAAATTGATTTGACATGGTGGCCTTGTCTAATATCATATGACTTTATATGTGAGGATCTCTATCAGAAATTTCAATTTGGTTCCATTTGTCAGTATATCTGTTACTATTCTTGGGGCCTAGGAATGGCACTCATCCCCCACTCTCAAGACAATCAGCTTGGATAAAACCTGTGGCACACTGCAGCCAACAGAGAGGGGAACAAAGGTCTTCCTCCTTGGGAAGAGGTAAGCTGTGCCAGAGAATGGTTTCCATTCAGCAAATTTGACCAGAAGAACCCACTTTGATTCTCAACTCTGACCAGAAAAGAATCACCTGAAAGTGGATGTTGAAAGAGTCACCTCCTTGGAAATATTTGCTGATGAGTCCCTCCTGCCCCCTGGCCAGGAACCTGCAAGAAAAAAAAACTGCTTGTAGGTGTCTCTTGTACTAAACTCCTCAATGAAGACCTGCACCACTGTTGTGATTCCCAGGATCTATTTTGATAATATGAGCTGGGCATGTTTAAAGACTTAGAATAAGTTGAACCATAAATCAAAAGGAGCTGTGAAACAAAACCACTAGTCAAGAGAGAGTAATTGAACATCAGAGTAAATTCACTAACATTTAGATACCTAGATACCAGCAAAAATTGCAAGTCAACATAAGAAACAGAAAGATATGGCTCAATGAAAGGAACAAACCAAAAATGCTGATGAGATAGAGGATTAAAAATGACTAATCAGTGATAATCACACAAATATCCTAAAACAATTCAAGGTGTTGAAGCAAAATATGATTAAAGAAATAAAGGATAATAAGAAGATACTTGGCAAACACAAAGAACAATATGAAAGCCTGCAATGAAAGTCACATAGCTTATGGGAGTGAAAGACACAATAGATAAGATTAAAAATAATCAAAGTGTTATAAGGATTACTTCATTTTTAAATTAGAATTTATTGTGTTACAATTCTGGTGGCCATAAATCCAAATTGGTTTGGTCTGAGATCAATGATTCAGTCAACAAGAAAACATTCCATCTGGAGACTATAAGGGAGAATCCATTTTCTAGATTATTCCAGCCTGTAAACTTCGTTCCTTTAGCCTTTTTTCAGCTTCTGGTAGCTTTCAACATTCCTTGGCTCTTGGTCCCTTCCACCATCTTCAAAGCCTACTGTATCTACTCTAACCAGGGATATCCCCAGATTCCTAGGTCATGATTGAATCTCACCCATTTCATTCTTTTGTTTATTTGTGTTTCATTTCTCCTAGGACATAAGGGCAGTGAAGGTGGGAACCTTGTATATTTTAATAATTACTCCCCAGAAAATTCACTTTCTGGAATATTTGAAAACCTTAATAAATATGTGATATCAAAATTAATGACCTGAAAAGATCCAAAGCCTATTATACATTTTCTTCCATTAACCTATTTCATCTTCATGCAGATATACTTTCAAGATGGGTCTGCTTCTTGTGGAACTGTTTCTTCCTCTAAGGCATTTAAATACTAGTATCATTTATTCTGCACAAAGAATGGGTATTTGGAAGGAAAGTAAGCTAAATGAATCAAAAAATATTAGTACCAATTGAATGAATTAATGAATGATGGTTCAAAAAATATTAGTACCAATTGAATGAATTAATGAATGATGGTATGGACACCTTATCAATTCTAAGGCATTTTGAAAATGAGAACTACCTCATATCTGCAGTGATGTTCCACCTGCTTATCCCCTGAGAATTCTCTGTATTTTTGCCATAAGTCCATTGGCAACTAATTTTAATTGTAGTTGAATAACACATTTCTACATTAAAGATTGAGCAAAGTTTTCATTTCCAGACACCATACAATTCCAGGTCCAAAAACATTTTCTTTCTCATATTTACATTAATTTACATCCTACATAACTTAAAATAGCAATAATGGCATTTAAAGGTGAAAATGCATACGCAATCAGACATTATTAATTTACCAATTTTTTCATGTTCCATTAATTACTGTTGTGCACACATATATAAAGCATATATAATAGTTAAGGCACATGATTTTGTATTGTCCACCACTTAGTTAACATTCAGTGTTATTTTCAGATTCACCCAAGTCATTATAATTTAGTGTAATGTTGCATAAAAAATAGAATCTCAATCATATTAGATAAATTACAGGAACAGCTTTTACTTCACATATTTTTGCAAGTATTGATTTGGAGAAAAGTTTCATATTCTTCCTACTAATTGTTCCAAAATTCTGCATGCAGCATAACCAGATCACTTCACAATCTTACATTATGATCGTAATTATTTTTCAATAAAATTAATAAGGCAATAATCTGGATAGTGTCAGAAAGCATGTTTTGTTAATGGTTTTTGCCCTTTCTGAAATTTCTGATGGGAACACTAGCTGAATATTTATTCAATTAGATTTTAGGGTCCTCTTTTCTTCAGTCTGAAAGCATTCATGCTGATGAAATTTGAAATCCCTAAAGAATTTCCTCCATTGATTACAGTGAGATAAAAATAAAGTATTTTTCATACATATTTCATTGAATATTTACTCCAGCAAAAATTATGTGCTTTCCTCTATAGTTTCCTGCTCCAGTTAAAGATTTTCCTGTCTGATTTTCTGTTGTAAGAGTTATTACTAAACTGTGTATATCTTCTATGCACTTAGGCTGAAACTCAGCATAAATGTCCTCCAGGTCAATATAGACATAGAGTTCTTCCCAGTGTAATTCATTCATGCTTAAATTACAAATAATGGCATTTATCATAGATTGCATTGACATAGAATTATACTCCTGTGTGTGTTTTCTCATTTGTTTAAACAATAGTCTATGTATGAAGCTTATTCCATATTCATTATATTTATATTTTGAATTCTTTCATGTTTTCTAAGGTTATAACTCTGACAGAAATCTCTCCCTCATAGATGGCATTCGTAAGGTTTCTCTCCAATGTGTACCACCTCATGCTGTCTGAGGGTAAAATATTGACTGAAGGATTTCCCACAAAGGCAATATTCATAATGTTTTTCTCCTGTGTGAGTGTTCTCATGTTGCCTAACCACAGGTTTATTGAAGAGTTTCTCATATACGTGATGTTTGCATGGCTTCTCTCCAGTGTGATTTTCTCACGTTTACTAAGAATAGAACTCCGATTGTTTTCTCACATAAATGTCCTTCAGAAGGTTCCTCTCCAGTGTGAATGTTCTCATGTCGTTTAAGGACAGAAGATTTACTGAAGGCTATCCCACATACATGATATTTGTATGTTTTTTCTCCAATGTGATTGTTCTCATGTTATCTAATGGAAGAACTTTGTCTAATTACTTTTGGACATACATGATGTTTGTATCCTTTCTCTAAAGTGTGAGTTTCCCAATGTTGTCTAAGAGAAGACCTTTGTCTAAAGACTTTAAATCATGCATGGCATTAGTGGGGATTCTCTCCAATGTGAATTCTCTCATGTTACCTAATGTTGGAAGATTTCCTGGAAGTTTTAACACATATTTGACATTTGTATGTTTTTCTTCATTGTGAGTTCTTACATGTGGCCTATGTTCAGAATTTTTTTTTCTGAAGAGTTTCTCACATTGCTGACAGTTATATGATTTTTATCTAGTGTGGATATGATTACACTGATTAAAGGATAACTGGTTACTGGGAACTTCTTGAAATTGTTCTCTGATATAGGGTTTCTTTCTTATATGGGATAACATATATTGAATCATTGTGGGGCTCTGAATGAAATCTTCTCTCAAGACATCTAATTCTAGTGGCTCCTCCAAGGTGTGAGAACTTTTTTGTTGGAGAAGAGTTTGCTAAAGTTTGCTCACAAATATTCATTGATTTCATTCTCTATGTATGAATTCTGGATTAATCATTCAGTATCTAGATAAAATTTTTCACATTATTTGCATTAACATGGTGTGTTATTCTCTTGAACAGATTCTAACTTTTGGGTCATCTTAAATTCATAGCTATTTAATTACTTTGGAAGACTTTTTTACATTTCAAAGACCAGGGATATGGCCATGATTTTTCAATTATTCTTGTATAAATTCTCTTTTTATAATTTTGAGGACAACTTAATTTTTCCCTAAAATTAAAGTTTCCAAAATTTTTGCTGGAAGAATGTTTAATCACATCTTTATTTCAGCCTGGTGATGGTTCTAAATTCATGACTTATTCCATTCCCAAGTCTTTATTTGTATGACCTGGGGTCATACACATGAAATTTACCATTGACAAGATGGCAGATGAGGCCTACCTGCAAATATGTTGCATGGATATAATTTCTGGTTTTCAAGATCAAATTCCCTGTCTGAAATGACTGAGGATTATGGAGGCTAGAAAGTAATGATAAGACATATTTAAAGTGCTAAAAGAATATAAAAAACTGCCAACCAATAAATCTGTATCCAGCAAAGCTGGCTTTCAAAAATGAGGGATAGTTCAAAATATTCACAGATAAACAGAAATTAAGAGAGTTTGTCAACAACAGACATGACTTTCAACAAACTATTAAAGTGAGTACAACAGGATGAAAGTGAAAAACAGGAGAGACAGCTTTGGAGTAAAGTGTAGAAAGGAAAATTGCTAGTAACAATAAAAAAGGATAAAAAGATAAAGACAAAATACAGCATATATATACTTAAAGGAAAGAATTGGATGAGTACTACCTTGACAGTAATAACATTGTATATTAATGGATTAAACTCTCCAATAAAAAGACACAGACTAGAAGAATGAGTAAGGAAATATGGCCCATCTCTATGTTGTCTAGAAGAAACTCATTTTAGATCCAGATATTCAAGGAAATTACTAGTGAAAGGCTTGAAAATGATTTTACATGAAAAAAATATAACGAGAAAAGGGTGGGAGTAGCTAAACTAATATGAGACAAAATATACTTTAAATGGAAAACTCTTGTAAGACACAAAGAAAAAACTATATATTAATAAAAGAGGTAATGTATCAACAAGAAAGAACAATCATAAATATTTTATAAAACTAACCAAAATACATGGGACAAACAATGGAAAACCTAAGAGGAGAAACACACGCCTCTACAATTATAGCGGTGGACATTCATAGACCATTATAAAGATTATACAGAACATCTTGACAGAGGGTTAATAAAAAATCAAAGCCTTGGATAAATGCATTAGAGGATCTAGACCTAAGAGATATACACAGAACATTACATCTAAGTACAGGATGCACATTCTTCTCAAATGCACATGGATCATTCTCCAGGATAGAACAATGGTAGGTCATTGAAAATGTCTCAATGAATTTAGAAAGATTGAAATTATACTAAGTAATTTCTCTGACCACAATGGAATGAAGCTGGAAATCAGTAAAGGGGAAGAGAAGCAGATTAAGCACAAGGATACGGAAATTAACTTATTTTTAAACAGTAGGTCAAGGAAAAAATTGAAAAGGAAGTGAGTAACTACCTTGAAATGAA
>JAQZBX010094682.1:0-12006 GCA_029593785.1 Cabassous unicinctus | reverse complement strand
TAAAAGAAATTGATGAACTTATCAGTCCAATTACAAGTTAAGGGCAGACTCAGTCATCAAAAATCTCCCAAATAAGAAGAACCCAGGACCAGATGGCTTCACAACTGAATTCTGCCAAACATTCCAGCAAGAGCTAACATCAATCATGCTTAAGCTCTTCCAAAAAATACAAGTAGAAGGAACATTACCTAATTCATTCTATGATGCCAACATTACCCTAATACCAAAGCCAAACAAAGATACCACAAGAAAGGAAAATTACAGACCAATTTCTCTAATGAATCTAGATGCTAAAATCCTCAACAAAATACTTGCTATTCACATTCAACAACATATCAAAAGAATTATACACTGTGACCATGTGGGTTTCATTCAGGGTATGCAAGGATGGTTCAACATAAGAAAATCAATCACTTGATATGTTCTCCAAGGAAGAGTCACTGTAATACACCACATAAACTGATTAAAAGAAAAAAAAATCACATGATCAGCTCTATAGATGCAGAAAAAGCATTTGAAAAAATACAGCCTGCTTTCCTGATAAAAACCACTGCAAAAAATAGAAATAGAAGGAAACTTTCTGAACATGATAAAGGGTATATATGAAAAACCAAAAGCTAACATCATCTTCAATGTTGAAATTTTAAAAGCCTTTCCTCTGAGATCAGGAACCAGACAAGGATGTCCACTATCTCTACTCCTATTTAACATTGTCTTAGAAGTACTTCCTCAAGCACTGAGGCAGGAAAAAGATATAAAAGGCATCCAAATTGGAAAAGAAGAAGTAAAATTTTCATTATTTGCAGATGACATGATCCTATACATAGAAAGCCCTGAGAAATCTATAACAAAGCTTCTAGAACTAATAAAGGAGTTAAGTAATGTGAGAGGCTATAAGATCAAAGCTCAAAAATCAGTATCATTTCTGTACACCACTAACGAGCAATCTGAGGAGGAAATCAAGAAAAAAATACCATTTACAATAGTAACTAAAAGAATCAAATACCTAGGAATAAATTTAACTAAAGATGTAAAGGGCTTATATATAGAAAACTACCCAACACTGTTAAAGGAAACCAAAGAAGATTTAAATAAATAGAAGAATATTCCCTGTTCATGGATAGGAAGACTAAACATCATCAAGATGTCTATCCTACCCAAACTAATCTACAGATTTAATGCAATCCCAATAAAAACTAACACATCATTTTTTAAGGAACTGGGAAAATGAACTACAAAACTTATTTGGAAGGGGAAGACATATTGAAAAAGAAAAATGAAGTTAGAGGTATCACACACCTGACTTTAAAACATACTACAAAGCCACAGTGGTCAAAACTGCATGGTATTAGCACAAGGATAGACATACTGACAAATGGACCTGAATTGAGAGTTCTGATATAAATCATTGCATATACAGTCATCTGATATTCGGCAAGGCTACCAAGTCCATGCATTTCAGAGAGAATGGCCTCTTCAACAAGTGTTGCTTGGAGAACTGGATATCCATAACCAAAAGGATGAGAGAGGAACACCATCTCACACCTTATACAAAAATCAACTCAAGATGGATCAAAGATCTAAATATAAGAGCCAAAACTATAAGGACCTTGGAAGATAATGTAGGGAAGCATCTACAGGACCTTGTAATAGGAAATAGTTTCATGAACTTCACACCCAAAGCATGAGCAGCAAAAGAATAAGTAGATAAAAGGGATCTCCTCACAATTTAAAACTTTTGTAACTCAAAGGTCATTATCAAGAAAATAAAAAGGCAGGCAGCCTAGCCAATGGAAGAAAATATTTTGCAACCATATATCTGATAGGAGCCTAATATCCTGCATATATAAAGAAATTCTATACCTCAAAAATAAAGAGAATGAACCCATTTTAAAAAATGAACACATGACCTGAAAAGACACTTCTCCAAGGAAGAAATAGAAATGGCTAAAAAGCACATGAAAAGATGCTCAATATCACCAGTTATTAGGGAAATGCAAATCAAAATTACAATGAGATATCATCTTACATTCATTAGAATGGTGACTATTAAAAAAAAACAGTAGACTATAAGTGTTGGAAAGAATGTGCAGGAATGGGAACCCTCATCCACTGCTGGTGGCATTTTAGAATGGTCCAGCCACTATGGAGGACAGTTTGGCGGTTCCTCAAAAAACTAACTATAGAACTTCCATATGACCCAGAGATTCCACTGCTGGGTATATACCCTGAAGAATTGAAAGCAAAGAAACGAACAAATATATGCACACCAATGTTCATAGCAACATTGTTCACTACTGCCAAAAGTTGGAATCAACCCAAGTGCCTATCAACAGATAAATGGATTTTAAAAAAATGTGGTACATACATGCAATGGAATATTACTCAGCAGTAAGAAGGAATAAAATGCTAACACATGGGATAACATGGATGAATCTTGAAGACCTTATGTTGGGTTAAGCAAGCCAGGCATTGAAGAATGAACAGTACATTACCTCACTGATATGAACTAAGGAAATTGAACAGTTCCAGAGAGCTATTTTCTGTAAGATAGATTTACAAGATATAGAAAGAGAAGAGATGGTTGTTAGCCATCACCCATATGGATATAATCTATGGTAAAGTGATAGACTGTAGTTGTGTATTGAAGGGATAGGACAGGAGGTTTGTGATATTATTAGGTTGGGTGGTGCAGAGTTGACAGGTGGGTAGGTTGGGAAGTTTGGGTTAGAAGGTCCAGGATCCTGGGGGGAGGGTTGCAAGATGGACCAGGTGAACCCAGGTGATTTGTGGGTGTGATGTTGAAAGAACACAGGTGGGAATACTTTTATGGAAATTTGACAAGGAAGGGTCACTGGTTTAGGGTGTTGATTGGGGGTGGCATTTGGGACAGGGTGCACTTGAAGCAGGCTTCTAGGGAGTGTGTGAGTGTTTATTCTGTCATAGTGTGTTGTATCAGTGGGAAGAGACCTACATATTGAGTGGGAAAGAGTTGGACTCCCATCGTTGGGAGGGCTGATTTGTTCAGAAAGAGACAGATGGGAGTCTCTCAAGAGCAAGGGAAGTTCCTAATAGGGGAGGACAAATCATTGTCAAGACCTCTTGTTGCATGTAACTATGAATCCTGTCATCCAATGATTCAAGCCAGGGGGTCGTCTTGGGCCACAGGGGGATGGGGTAGGAGGAATAGATTGGATCAAACAGGGGGTATTTAGTGGTCAGTGGAAATGTTCTTCATTACCATATAGTGATGGACACAAGACATGGTAAATATGATAAAAATTTATAAAGGTGTGTGATCTAAGTTGTAAACCATAGTGTAAACCATTGGCAATGTTTAGTAGCTATGTTTCACTATTTGTATATGTTATAACAATGCTACCATCCACATATAAAAAGGTATTAATATGGGGGGGAGTTAAGGGGGAGGATGTTGGGTTTATGAGAGTCTCCTGTATTTTGTGTGTTACTTTGATGTGACCTAAACCTTTGAAAACAAAATGAAAAATAGTGAGACACTGGGGAATGAGAGGGGAAAGGTGCCAATGTACAGCCTGGACAACACATATTGCAGTGATGAAAGCCAAAATGTCAAAAAAAAATTTATATTTTTCATTTTTCTAATATCCCAATCTTTTAATTTAATTTTGTTTTTGTTTTGTTTTTAGAAATTTTTATGTATTTTCTCTCTTACATTTAAACTTATCATTAGTATTTCATTTTCCTATTAATTTTATTCAGCTATTGTAATTGCTTCATCTTTGAAGAAGCTTTGGATCACAGAAGGGTTACAACTGGGGAAGGGGAGGATTGTTGGTATGGGGTATCAGGGATCGGGGATGCATGTGAGGAATTTCACAGAGCATAAATATAAAGTATATAAAAATATTCAAATGTTCATGGGGTATTCTCACAGTGGGTGTAGAATCACTCAATGAATGAGAGAATACTAAATTCCCATCCTGGAGAGCTCTGCCACATACTCTAAAGGAGCAGCAACAGTTCCCCAAGTGCAGGGGCAGTGACTGGTGAAGGAGGATGATCCACTGATAGGCCCTTGATACTGATGACTAGCCTTATGAGTCTTTGCTCTTGGAATTGAAACAGCCTATTGTTATGGGGTGCTTAAGGGTTGCCTCCTGAGTGCCTCCTTGCTGCTCAAATGTGGCCTCTCTCTGAGCCAAACTCAGCATATGAATGCATTACTTTCCTCCCAGTGTGGGACATGATTCCCGGGGATGAGCTTCCCTGGCACTGAGGGATTGCTACCAAGTGCCAGCTGGCAATATGGCTGGAAGAAGACCTTGAATAAAAGGGTAAAATGTATACAAATGAGTTTATATGGCTAAAATACTTCAAAATGATTCAGGAGGTCATCCCAGAGGTAACGCTTACACACATCTCAGTAGAATCTAGAATTCCAAAGTGAATATCACCCTTAAATAGTGGGACTCCTAAGGGCTCTGGAGACACCCAGGTCCTATGTCAGGGCGGGTAGCTCTGGAGTTTCTTGCCTTGCCAGTGGGCTCTACTTTGGAGTTTGTTCTCCTGAGAGTGACAGAGTTGGACACAATTATGTCTTCCCTGCACATGGCTAATCTGTCCCTTCTATTCAAACCTATAATTGGTGCTGGAGTTTGTAGGTGTACATCCAGAGACTTAAGTCTTTGTGCTGTCCATGTGCCAGGTGGCCCAGAACCACAGTGGTGCAGCAACTTCTACTCTAAAGCTCATTGGACTCACCCAAGGATGGTTCGGTTAGAAGATCCATTGGACTCACCCAAGGAATGGAGAGAGCCTGCAGCTGCAGTCAGGCTCTTCCCATCCATCTTCCCCATGGGATATAAGCCCCCTCTCAATTGGATGTGGAGTGGACATCACCATCCCAGACTCCTCAGGATGAGGGTAAGAGCTATGGACTAGAGTGGACTTACTGGTATTCTACTATAGACATATTCTGATTCAAGAAATGGAAGATATTACAACATTGATGTGGAGCCATTAGCCACTGGAGGCTCTGTGGGCAGGGAGAGGGAACAGCAATTGTAATCCAGGGGCTTTTTTTGGGACTTGGGAATTCTTCTGAGTAACATTGCAACAACAGATATAGGCCATTTTATATCATCATATAGCATGCAGAACTGTGTGGGAGAGAGGGTGGTTTACAATGTGGACTATGGTCCATGCTTAATGACAAAGCCCCAGGATGTGTTCATCAATTGCAATTAATGTGCCACACTAATGAAAGATGCTTATGTGGAAGGTTATGGGAAGTGTGGGAGGCAGGGAATACAGGAAACCCTATATTTTTTGTGTAACATTTATGTAATCTAAGTACATTTTTAAAAATAAAAATAAAAACAGGGAGACATAAAATAAAATGTGAATGAATGAAAATGGCATGAAAACAAGATATTAGTGTCACCTCTATTTTACAGATGTAAAATTTCAAACAGAATGTTAGAATGGTTGGACAACAAGCCCAAAGTCTATGTCTGCTGAGAGTGAGCCCCAGTGTCTGCCCTGTGCTCCTCACCACTAGACTCAATGGCTCCCTGAACCAAGTCCAGGACAGAGTAGGACATGTCTAGATAGATTTGGAGCATCCCCCTTTGTGTAATGAGAATACTGCAAGTTGTTGCTCCCTCCTTAATGTCTACCTAAAGAATATATATAAACATTGTTCAGGAGGTGAATTAAAGTACTATCTGGAATTTCACAGGTCATGATTTATCTCACACTCTCTCCAGCCTCTTCATCTATCCATTTTTTATTTCTTTTAGCATTATTGAAGCATAATTGAAATATGAAAATCCTCACATATTTAAGAGTAACATTTGATAAGTATTTACATATATGTACACATGAGTAACTATTACCACCACTCCAATTGTGAACTCCTAAATGGTTTCACTCATTACTTGATAATTTCTGCCTCCTACCCCTCCCCTTGTCTCCAGGGAACAATTAAACTTCTTTAAAAATTAATTTTTAAAATATAAATCATATAACATAAAGTTCTTACCTTTAAAGCATATAATTTGATGGCTATTTATGTTATAAAAATATGTGCTACCATCCCCAGGGTCAATATTAGAAGATTTTCATTAATACATAAAGAAAAAATGTACCCTCTACCTAACTTCCTCTTATCCTTCTACCTCTCATATAGCCCTAATAAACAATAAATCTACTTTATCTCTATAGATTTTCCTACTGTTGTCTTTAATACGAAAGAAATAATAAGTTATGTGGAAGTTCATAGCTAGCTTCTTTCAGTTCATAGCTAGCTTCTTTCAGTTATATCATTTCATTTCATTTTCCAGGATTAATCATGTGATAGTTGAGTATCAATACTTCATTTCTATTTTGTAATAATATCAATTATTTGTGTGACATACATAAAACACAGAATTCTTAAACCACTTTCTTGTGTATAATTGTGAGATATTCAGTAAATTCACAATTTTGTGCAAGAAGCACCAACAAATATTACTAAAAATTTTCATCAAATCCTACCATTAAAATTAACTCCCATAAAAAAAAAATAAATAAAATAAAATAAAATAAAATTAACTCCCCATTCAATCCAGAATCAGGTAACCTCTAATCTACTTTTTTGTCTATGAAATTGCATATTCTAGGCATTCCATGTAAGAGAAATCATACAATACTTTTCCCTTTGGATTTGGACTATTCAGTCCAAAAATACATTTCAATGTTCATCCTTTTTATAGCATGAGTTTTCCATTTGACTCTGTATCCATTTGTTCATCCATTCATCTGTTGTTGGAAATTTGGATTACCTACAAAGTTTGGCTATTGTGAATAATGCTGCTGTGAACTTTGGTGTACAAATTTATATTTGTATCCCTGTTTTCAATATTTTGGCATTTATATCTGAAAGTGGAATTGTAGGTTCATACAATTTTTATTTAAAAATTTGAGGACATGCAGGTCAGTTTTTAAGAGAGGCTTGATCATTTAACATTCCCATCAGTGTTGCAGAAGATTCCTATTTCTCCACATATTTTCAAATATGTGTCATTATCCTATTTTTTTATTCTAGCCCATCTAGTGGATGTGAAATGGTATTATATTGTAATTTTGATTTATAGTTCCATAATGACAAATAATGCAACACTATTTTTCACTTACTTATTAGACATTTGTACATTTTTGTGTCATTTATGTTGAGATATAAGTAATTAACATAGTCTAGATAGACATCCTTTATTAGATGTATGATTTTTGAACGTTTTCTCCCATTCAATTGGTTGTATCTTTGTACTCTTAATGTTGATTTCCTTAAATCACTAGTTAATAATTTTGATAAACTGAAATTTAACTATTGATAAATTTGCTAGAGTGACCCTCCCAGGAGCCAGGTCACTACTGGATTGCATGCTTTCCCACAAGAATTAGGGAAAATAAACAAACAAACAACAAAAAAAAATAAACTAGCACAACGTGCAAAGCAAACCAAACTTCTCTCCCTAAGTGGTGTTTTGGGGGGACAACATTCATTATAGAAATACACCTACAGCAACCTCTCTAGCTCCACTACAGAACAAAGAAATAACCTGCATGTGGAAAACAATCAAAACCAGTACTCTTTTGGCCATTGTTGGGATCCAATTAAAAGATGGAGGTAACAGAGGCTATCATGGAAAATATGTCCAGAACTACCTCCCCTCTCCTCACTGTGGAATGAAAGCTTTAACATGCAGAAATAGGACTTGGAAATAGGCAGTTGAAGACGCTGATGAAAAAACAATGCAACTTGGAAGGAAACAATTGGAAAAAGATTCTGTATCCTAGGGAGGGTGCAGAAATACATTATGGGCCAATGACTGCATTTGGAGATCAGACAGGGCAACTTGGATAGTATTCACAGCACTGTCCATTTTCTCATACCCCAGCCTTTCCCCAGGAAACTTAGATCTGAGATTACAAGAGGTAAGGAGCCAGGTAGGTTTCAGGTGATAGTTGTGTTCAGGAAGGGTGTGCTTGCCCTTGGACTGGAACCTATAGGTACATTTGAGCTTACACAACCAGAAACAGGAACACTCATTCTTAGATATATGATGCACCATGAGAAAGCTGTTTCTCACATGGAGATGCAGGGAAGGATGACAGCAGTTGCAGTCATGTTTTACTTTGTTTCCCAGGATGTGCTGGAATATGAGGTCCAACCACACATCTGAGTAGACCTGCATCCCTGTGAGTTCTGTCAGGTGAGTTCTGCCATTAGAAACTGTGGTTGTGTGGGGAGAATTAGGGAGGTGTGACAAGTTCTTTATGCTAATATTACCCTCTTCACATATATAAAATATAATGTTAAAATAGTATGTATGTGTATTGTATTTCAACACAGAGGTGGTAACACTAAAAAAACAGTTCTGAGATTGAATCTTGCATACATCATAACACTGCTTACTAAAGATCCATTGGCTGTTCTTTCTGGGTTACATGATGTGGAGAAAGAAGAGGAAACCCTGGGCAAGGTGAGGAAACTCAACCCCAACCCCTCTCTGCACCTGCAGCTGGGGTTGTCCCCTGAGTGCCTCCTGGTGGTTGCTAACATGCTAAGCAGCCAACCCTCCCATGAGCCCTAAGGAGAAAATTTTGTCTGGGCTCACCCTGACTTCCTCTCACTGTGTCTCTTACACAGTAATATGTGGCTGTGTCCTCAGCTCTCAGGCTGCTCAGTTTTAAATAAATTTCATTTCTGTAGGTGTCCCTGGTGATGCTGAGTTGGGACTGAAAAGTTGGGTTATAGTTTGTGCTTCCACCACTCTATATTACACCCACCCACTCCAGGTCCTTTCCTGGAGCCTGGTGGATACAATCCATATCATAACTCCTTAAAGAGAATCCAGAGACAGTGCAGACAAGGGACAGGGTCTGTGAGGGCTTCACCAGGCTAGGTCCTGACTCCTGTATCTTCTCCTGGGACACAACACCTGAGGAAAAGGAAAACCACAGTGAGTCATGTGCTGAGGTGCCACATCCCCATTACCTTCTTGTCTGGGAGTCACCAACAGACAGAGGAAGAATGACAAGGCTTTCATATTCTTGTGCATGAGATCTATGATGCTCAGAACATGTATTTCCTAACACAGAAGAAACCTAAATTTAAGGAAATTTGTGCAGTGGATTCATCTGTATGCACAGATGGAGATTTGAATCTGGGAGGTAACTCAGTATGTAAAATGAAAGGGGATGATAGATGGTCCTTGTCTTAGGGACACCCTGGGAGGAGGATGCTGCTTGAGCCATTGGAGAGCACAGTCCTCTCCCTGGGATGCCCCCTCACCAAGCCCAGCTTCATCTACTGCCAAGCAGGAAATACCATGAATGAGCTTGTCAGGGATTCAGATTCAGCAAGGATCAAGGATGGCTTTGGAAATATGCTCATTATGTCACTACTTCAGCCATTATATATATGTATATGTGTGTGTGTATACACAGATGGAATAAAAAGTGGAATATATAATATGTGTATATTCCCGGAAAATGTTGGCTATAATGTATTCTGGTTGGTTTTTGAAATATCAGTGTAGGGAAGCATGTTTGGTGCCACTTATTTGATTTTCCTAATGCCATTCCTTACTAGCAACATCACGATTGTAATTTTTGTAAGTTGTCCATACCTTGTCAACCCTGAACCTGTATGCTTCTCCTTAAAACATGCTTAACTTCCAAATAAAGTCAAGATAGAAAAACACAGCCATAAAGGCAGGACACAGCTTAGTAATGGCTGTTTTGTGCAATCCAGTTATACCCAGGAAAGGGTACCAACTAACAGTGAATGGATTAATAACAAAGCTGAACTTCCTTTTAGCATGATACACTCCTCTGTGTACAATCCATAATTCACTAACTCTTTACAGATAAAAAGATGTAAGGTCCTGGATGATATTCCTTAAAGACACCCTTGATGTCCTTTAACTTAAATATTCTGATGTAAAGTTAATGCATTTTATGCTACATGATGATGATAATAGGGGCAAGCAAGCAAAGATATAATATACACATACATATATTGAGCACATATTAAGGAAGAACTACTCAAAACAATTTTATTGCTCACTCCTTTGACTTATATGGTAGTAACTGGTATTTAAAACTAGCTTCTCTCACTACCAATTCCATATTCTATTTGCCCTCAGCAAGCTGATCCCTTGAATAATCTCAATCAATGCTACCTTGTCCACTTAGTTATTGAGTCCATTGAGGAATGAGAAGATTGTTTTTGGAAATTGGCAGACTTGTGCCCACAGAATGGATCATCCTAAGCCTTGATTTTTAAAATCCTCCTCTGATGATATCACTCTTCTTTGAACACCCACTTAGGATGCTAATATCTCCATTTTGCACATTTATAAAAGTCTATCTACATTATTCCCTCACAGACATCCTTATCATTACTTTTCCAACACTTTTCCTTCCAAGTACCTAACAATCCAGCCAAACCATGGGCTCAACTCAAAAATTCATATACATAGGCACCTCTAGCAATTACTATTTCCAAGCAATTTAAGCAACTAGATGAACTGCTCAAAGATCTGGATAATTGGATTGATTGCCCTTTGCAGTGTCCTTCTAGGATGTGATGGATTGGGGCTGTAGTGCTGTAGATCTCAACATTCTGGTGGTGTCTTCATATTGCACAGAACTTTATGTAATCCAGTCTCAGTCCTTTGTCCCCAGTCAAATCCAGTTCATGATGGGCAGCTCAGGACACATGGTACCATGGTAGTCTGTGGCTAAGCTTCAGTCTCTCTATTAAGAGCCAGTAGCAACCAAAAATCTATTTCTCAAAAGGATGACAGATCATTCCTTCAAAATCTTGAGGATATGCCCTGTGACTCACTTAAACAAGCCTGCCAAAGTCTCCTCACAATATCTCTATCTGTCCTGGCACTTCTTCCCTGTTGGAACTGGTGGATTCTGTAGACTAATTGGAAGAGCAGCTTGCATGGCAGCCTCTGCCTTTGGCAGAGTCAGCTTTTCTTCAGGTCCTCATGAAAACTAGTAATATTTTAGGTCACATGACAAGTATACCAAAGGAACAAACTAAAAATGAGGAATATGTTGTCTCTCAAATGCTAAGTGATTTACCTGGACTTCTTTTCTTTTTGTTGTAGGACTAGTAAAATGAGGAATTTTATTCTTTACCTTAGATGAGATATCTTTACAAGGCTCACACCACTGGATGCCCAGTAATATTGCATAGGTGGAAGGCCCCTGTATTTTGTCATATTCATTTCCCACCTTCAGATACACAAATGTATTACCAATAAATCTAGAATAGTTGCTAATTCTTGCTCACAGTGTACCAGCAGTATAATGTGATTGATGCAATGGACCACTCGGCTTTCTTATGGAAGGGAATGGTAGCAGTATCCATAAAGTGTTATATGTTTGGTTTTAAAAGTGTCAATGTGTCTAGTCTGCAACTTGGTAGGGCTGGAGAAGAAATGGGAGCAGCTGAATCAGTAGATGAGTCTTTGATGTATTCTATATTTTATTGTTATTTTACATGATATTTTACAGAACAGAGGAACAAACATTATACATCTTAGTGAATTGTTATATGCTGTTCATCATTGCTGTTCCCAACCAGTCAGAGAGTAGAATGTTGTCAATTCCCAGATGTGCCCCATGACAATCAGAAGCACTGCTTCCTTTCAGTACTTACTTCTAACCTCCTATTACAGTCATATCTTCACTCTCTCCTTTAAGGGTCATCAAGATACTGTGCACCTGCAGACAACAAAATTTAAAGGTTTTGTTTTTGTTTGTTGCACTGTTTTTAATTCATCTTTTAGGTTTTCATATGCAGATTTTCATATGCAAATTTCATATGAAATTTTGTATTTTTTTATTTAGATTAAATTAATATAACATAAAATTAAACAATTTTTAAGTGTGAAATACGGTGACATTGAGTACATTCACAAGATTGTACAACCATTATCTGTATCTAGTTCCAAAATA
>JAQZBX010094681.1:0-11999 GCA_029593785.1 Cabassous unicinctus | reverse complement strand
GTTAGCAAATGCACATATATTTATATATATTTATATATCATTTAAAAAATATTGGCTTGTATTGAGAAAAATTCTTTTTTTACCCACAATAATAAAAAAAATAAAAAAGAAACCATGCATGTGTCCCCAGACCTAGCTTTGCTCCCTAGGTCTGGTTTTTGGAATGCTGGTGATAAACTAAGCCTGATTTATTATATGACCATCCTGTATGGGAAAAGACTATAACTTTGGGTATCTTTGGTCAACCTTAATAGATATAGCAGGGGGACAGATGTGACTCAGATGGTGGAGGGTCGGTTTACCATATCGAGAGACCTGGGTCAATCCCCAGCACCTCCTAGTAAAAACAACAAAAAGAAAAATAAAGAAGTCACGTGGGCCACCAGGCCCCATGAACAGGTGAGCTGTCTGGTCCTGTGTGTGGGTTCACTGCAAGGCCCAATGAGAGGGGTTAGCTGCCAGGCCCCGAGAGCTATGCAGCAAGATGATGACCTAACAGGAGAGTGACATAAGGGAAAGCCAAGACAAAATGCACTGAAAAACCAGGAAATTATGTGGCGCAGTTGGTAAGACAGCTCTCTCCCACATCGGTGATTCCCAGTGAAGACAGGAGGAGAAGGATGAGAAGAGAGGACAGGAAGTGGACTCAAAGTGTTTCCCAGTGAATGGACACAGAATCAGCAAAATTGGGAGGGGGGTAAAAATGGATAAAAGTAAATAAATAAGTAAACAAATCCTTAAAAAATTGTATAGTTGAAGAAGATACAGACTATAGTTAGTTGTAATACTTTGGTGATGCTCTTTCATGATTTATTAACAAATGTTTCACAACAATGCAGGGTGTTTGTAGGGGGGTGATGTGTGGGAGACCTATATAATGTCATGCGTGTTTGTTTTGTAAGATCATGAAGTTTATTGAACACTTATAATTTATGTATGGTCATGTATGAATGATATACTTAAGTAAATTGTTTAAAAAAATTTTTTTCAGAGTTCCCTCTTGAGCCAATGCATTATAATATAGCCATAGTATTGCACAAACCTTAATAAGATATATTTGTAATTGTACTCACATCATGACAGGAAGGCAAATCTTATATGTTCATTACAATAAACAAAAAAAAAGCAAGCAAAAATTGTCTGGCAGCTACTAAATTAAAGAAAAATAAGATACATTTTAAAATGAAAGCAAGCAAACAAGTATTGCAAAATATGGAACTCTAATAAAAAGTATTTCAAACAGATTCTCACGCAAAATTTATGACAATACTGTAACTGTAACATCTTTCAGACTTTTATTTACTTTACCCAAATGCATTTCTGAGGATAGTAGTTTGCCATTTTCTAAAAATTCCTATTAAAAGTTGACAATCAAGAATGTACCAAAAAGGGAAGAAATTTTCCCTGTGTGTACATAACAGACCTTACAGTGATGAAAGATACAATGAATAAACTTTTTTCAAATTTTTAAAATTTTATTTTTGTATTTTGTTATTTTTAAATAATTATTTTATTATTAATTTATTTGATTATATTTTTTCTTTGTTTTTGAAGAAGATTTGGATCACCAAAGGGTCACAGTTGTGTCAGGTTAGGATCACAGGGGCAGGGTGTCAGTAATATGGTGGTGTGTAGGGAGAGTTCAACAGAAGCATGCTTATAAGTCACATGAATGTCTTCAAGTGCTCATGGCCATTGTCTCAGTGGGTGAAGACCAACACAATAACAGAAATAATATTGAATTCGCATCCTGGGGAGTCCTGCTACATTCTCTAATAATATGGAAGAATCCCTCAAGTACTTGGGCAGTGCCTAGTGTAGGAAAACAGGCCATTACAAAAGGACCTGGATATTGATTGTACTAATGAACCTTTTCTGGAGAAATTGAAACAGCCTAGTATTATCTACTGCCTAAGATTTATCTCCTGAAAACCTTCTTGTTGCTCAAATGTGGCCTCTCTCTAATCCAAACTTAGCATATAACTACACTATTTCCCTCCAGCAAGGGACATGACTCCCAAAGTTGGGCATCCATGGCAATAAGGGATTATTACCAAGTTTTGAATAGCAATCATCTAGAAAAAGACCTTGACTAAAAGGATTAACTATTAAATACAAATGAGTTTTTACAGCTAAGAGTTTTCAAAGGAGTAGGGAAATCATTACAGATACTATGCTTATGCACATCTCAGCAGAATCTCATTGACTGCCACAGTAAACAGTGCCTCTAATAGCAGGGTTCTTGAGGGCTCTAAACATATCTAGGCACTAAAAGCAGGGAGACAAGCTCAGGAAATAAACACCCTGTCAGTGTGCCTAACTTTGGAATTTTTGCTCCCCATTGTAAGAGAGAGATTCATTTATAGGTTTTCTGCCCATGGCTCTTCTGCCCTTTTATTTGAACCTATAATTAGCATTACACTTGTTAAATATATGTCCTAGACACTTAAATCTTTGGTCTGTTCATGTGCAATTTGTGCCCTGAATCTCAGTAGAGATGCAACACCTACTCTCCTGTTCATTGGTCTCACCCAGAGAAATACCAAGGAGATGATGATGGACAATGACCATTCCAAGGAATAGAGAGAATCTGCAATTGCAAGCAAGATAAGCCCATCCATCTTCCTCATGGTGTTTAAGCCCCATCTTAACTAGAAACAAGTGGGAAACACAATTCCAAATCCCTTAAGTTTGTGGAGTGAGAAATGGACTAAACTAGACTCTTTATAATTCTATTATAGACATTATTATTCTAGCAATAGAAAACTTTTATCATTGATATATGGCAGTAGTCACCAGAGGTTCTGAGGAGATGGGGAAGGAAGACTAGGTGTACTATAGGAACATTTTTGAGATATTGGAATTGGCTAGAATGACATTGCAATGATGGATACAAGCCATTATTCAATATGTCATAATCTATAAAATTGTGCAGGACAGAGTGTGAACTATAATGTAAATTATAGTCCAGTAGATGTTCATCAATTATAACACATGTACCACTTTAATGAATGATGTTATTAACATGGAAAAGTATGGGAGGGGGAGAGGGTGGGGCTTATTGGAATCCCCTATATTTTTTATGTAGCATTTATGTAATCTAATGCTTCTAAAATATAAAAAAGCAAAAACAAAAAAAAGCAAATGTACCAGAATATGGGAGAGGGTAAGAAGCTCCCAGGAAAGACCTGGAAATGAAGGCTCAAAGATGAAACTCTCCACATACCCCCCAGGTTAACAACACACTTACATAGTTTGGAATGAAATATTTTTGAGTAGAGAAAAGAAGTGAAATCTTTGAATCCAAAATCCCCCCATGATTTAGTCAAGGACATCTTTGGCTTTCTCACTTCCAGGGGATACATAGTGAAGGTTTCACAAAGCCCTAACTGATTTTTACCTTCATTCATAACATTCCATCTTCTCAGACTCTGTGTTTATTTTTTGGCAAAAAAGCAAAACTTTGAAGATTTCATCAACATGATAGGGCCTACAAAATTCATTGTTTGGCAAGAGTAGATCAGAGTGACTCTATATTTAGAGGAATTGGGTAGATTGGCATCTGTGGATGAGTAAGAACAAAGAAGGGTGGCCAAGGATCTAATTATGTCATATTATTATAATTGTTATAGAAATTTAGCTCAAAAGAGGTCCATGGTCAGCAAAATACGTATAAAAGTATGCTCCGTGGTATTCCTTGGTATACTGCAGAAAAAATTTTAACATAATTTCCATAAATCAACCCTTCATATATATATATTTTTTGGTTTTAGGAACAATTTGTATTCTAAAAAATTATTGAAAACTCAAAATAATTTATAATTCTGTATATCTATTGACAAATACCATATTAAAAATAATACAAGCCATTGTATATTTTGTCATAACCTTCAAAATTGTGTGGGACACAGTGTAAACTATAATGTAATCTGTAGTCCATGATTAGTAGAAATGCTTCAAGAAATGTTCATCAGTTTTATAAAAATGTACCACACTAATGAAGGATATTGTTAATATGGGAAAGTGTGGTATGAGGAATGAATGGGAAATCCTTTATATATTTTTTATGTAACATTGATATAATCTAAATCTTTTTTTTCATTAAAAATTTTAAAAAACCAAAAACTGATATAAGTAATTAAACAAATAAAAGTAATAAATATCTTATACTGTAAAGAAATGATACATTTAAAAAATTATGTTATTTCCCAAAGCCAAAAAATAATGATCAAGGAGGGAGTAGTTGCTTTATCCTACTGAAAATCTCTTTAAACAGAGCTTCCTGAGAGATAGATGAACTCTCATAGCTACTTATTCATTTATTCCATTGCAATATGTTTTCTAGTAGAAGAGTGTGAATATTACAATGCCTTATACAGATATATGATTAGAAAAGGGAAGGGGCATTTGATTATCACTTTATATAATCATACATATTCTTATTTAATAAAAATATTCTTTATCAAAGCTTCACAAGTTGTGATTTCTTAAATAAAAGTTCAAGTTGAAATCTGAAACATTATTAATGTAATTTTCATATCACTTGAATTAAAACAGTTTGAGTGTGTGTAGCCATGCATGGTTTTGTAACATCAAGCAGTGCTCATGTGTAAAAAAAAATCAGGACTGTAAATATCATGTCTGAATTGTTTTAGTTTTCTGACATTGTGAGATATTTTCATTGAAGGAAGGAGAAGGTATAGATTTTGTTTAGTTTCACAGTTAAAATACAGCATTCCAAAATTGGGGTCTCAAATAATTTCAAAATTTTTAGCTAATTTTTAAATGCCCTACTTTCACTTTGAAGTGCAAAGCTTACATAATATTGTATATTTCAAGGGACATAAAAGTAGCAGCAGCAATATCTTGTTCTCTAATTCATAGATAAATTTAATGTGTTGTGGTACTTGGGGTTTTTAAATACAATTTGTGGAATGCTAATCCCTTAGCATTTCCTTCACTCCTCTTTTAGTCCTTCTGAGCACTATCTCAGGAGTTGGACCAGCATTATCCCTGTAGAAATATTTACACTTATGTTTCATTTTTTTTAAGCAATTATTTCTTCCCTTCCTTGCTGGTGGTTTAGGTTAGATGGGGCATTTTGGTTAGGTAGTGTTAATACTTTGATCTTAGTATTTGAGTTAAACTGCTTTTTGCTATTGAGTGGGCCGGTTGTTAGCAGATTTATTTTTCCTGCTGATTATTACTAGTGGCATTAATTTTTAGATGTTTTAATAACCCATCTACAGATATGAACTGTAATTGACCTCAAGGTGTTTGTTCTGATTTACTGTTTTTTTCTACAATTATTTTAATTCAGTAAACCCAAAAGTAGTTGTAGTCAACATTGTTAAAACTGGAGTTCAAGTCCTTCAAATTCAAGACCCCTAATTAAACCTGAAGCAGGCGTTTTTGCTTGGACATACTAAAAAATCTTAAAAGGAAGTTTAGTTGGACTTGTTGTACACACAAACACAAATGCATTTAATATCAGCCAATGCAGTCCAATAAACCTGTGGCTGCTGACTTTTTGATTATACAGGAAATAACATCAGGGCAGCATTTTTTATAACCTAGCTGTGCTATTGCTTATCTGTTCATGAACATCCTAAATTTGATAATGCTCTGTACCTAAAATGTTGAGTTCAAGGATTTGGGGAATTGTTAAAAAATTGCTTCTATTCTTGGATAAGTAGAAGTCAAGAGGTGTTAATAATGCACATGTCATGGCTTCCTCCTCTACAGACAGAACTATTTTATACCAGAATATTTTCTGGCACATAAGCAAGTGGTCTGAACAGTTTGATAAATTTCTGCAATACAGGTAACATTCAACATTTTCTTGTATTCCTCCCATAGTCCAATTTATCCATAGTTAAATATTTAAAAATTTAAATATTTTTAGATTGTCAATACTGATTCCCCATTACAATGTCTCACTAGTTTTTCAAAATTTTATTGAAGTATATCATTCAAACAAGAACATACATAGGAAGAAAGATGGAGTCAGTTTAGGAAGGCACTCACTCACTCACTCTCAAAGAACAGCTGATTGGGGACAGGATCCTGCCTGAGGGGTCTGTGCTGGGGGTGTGTGGAGCAAGAACCTTGGGGACATCAATCTGGAGGGAGCTGGACAGTGAGGTGGATTGCTCAGGAAAGATTGGTGAGTACTTCCACTGCCAGTGGTAGTCGATGCAGATGGCTGAGTCCCACCCTCAAGGAAAAAGGCTGGTTTGAGCCATGACTCCTGCTGGCAACCCGGTAAGAGGGACCATTCTCTGAGAGTGGGAGGGTTCCTGCAGAAGGTCAAGAGGGGTTATCTTACTGTGGATTTGGCTTCCTGGAACACCTTGCAGTTTTGGGGAACAAAATAGCTGGCTTGAAGGGGCACTAATCTGAGGGGAGTGGTGAATCTGCTGAGGAAGGTTCATTCACCTAGCTGCCCAGGGATACACATGAACTCCTGGTGACAACCCAGTGAAAGGGAGCATTCTCATAGAGTGGGAGGGTTCTACCAGAAGGTGGAGAGGGGTTTATTTTCTGTGGATTTGGCTGTCTGGACACCTTCAGACTTTTGGGAGCAGATAAGCCAGCTTGAAGCAGTGCCAGGTGAAGGGAGAGGCAAATTTGCTGAGGAAGCCTTATTTATCCAACAGCCCAGTGATACTGGGGCTTGGCTCCAGAGGGGCCAGAGTCAGCTAATTTTATTGTTCTGCTTTGACAAGCATCAGAGCTTCAGCTCCCCTGGGGAGGTCAGGAAGTGGGAAGTGCTTGATTAGTTTCCACGAGCATATTTAGGGTCCCCTTGGTGAAGGGGGTGGTCTAGAACAGACCTTCTTTGGGTCCCTTATTTTGCCAAAAAAAAAGAAAGACAGTTACTATAAAAAAATAAAAAAATGAATTTTTTTAAAAAACTTAGCTTAATCATTAAAATATGCCTCAAACCCTGCAGATAGAACCTTGCAGGGCAATTGATTGATGAACACAAGCAGGCTGAAAGGTTCCACAAGGGCCCAAGAGGAACACTGTTCTTCCTTAATTTTGTTTGACTGCTTGCTTATGAGGATGTCTGGTTTTTCTTTGTTTGTTTGTTGTCTCTTGCTTTTCCTTCCTCTTTCATTTCGCCCTTCTTTTTTTTTCTTTTCTTTTTTCTTAGGTGATGCTAGTTTGTCTCTTCTTTGCTGTGCTTCTCTTTCTGTGATTATCCATTTCCTGTCTATATTGATTTTGTTTCCCAATGCTATCTCTTTTCCTTCCTTCATCTTTTTGGCTTCTGCTTTCTGTTGGCATTCTTACATACCACCTGTTTCCATAAGCTCACATCTTAACGGTGTCAATTCCTATTCTATCTATTCTGTTTTCTTCTTTTTATATTATTACTAATTTTTTCCTTTCAGTCCTTTCTTTACTCTTTCTCTCTCTCCTCATCATTCTGGCCTTCTAAATCCTTATATATTTTTACCTCTACTTCGTTTACCAGTCCACTGTAGGTACTCCACTTTTTTCCTATAACTCTACACTGCCTACATGAGTCAAATATACATTTTACTAAGTCTTATATGGCCCCTCTTCTAACTTTTATCAATATTACTATCATCCTTCTTTTCTCACATTTATCAATTTTTCTGGCCCTAATCTTTTGCCTTCAAGGGAACATAGAAAGAAGCAAGGAAATAAAATAAAAAGAACTAAATATCAAAGAGAAAACATAACACACACACAAAACCACCAGCTAAATAAAACTCTAGAGCAGAGAGAGAAGCTAATCAACTGAATAAACCCATTAAGATAAAATGATGACTAGAGGGCAAGAAAAAATTACAAACCACACTGAGAAACAGGAAGACATGGAGAAGTTCAATGAACAAACTAAAAACCAGGAAGAGATGCAGAGCACAGAACAACTAATCAAAGGTTTCCAAACAAATACCATGGACCAACTTAATGAAGTGAAGGAAGAGATTAAGAATATTAAGAAGAAACTGGGTTAACATACTGAAGAAATTGTAAACATACATTGAAAGATAACAGATATGATGGTGATCAATGGCACAGTCCAAGTAATCAAACAGATGCTGGATTCACATAACAGCAGATTTGAACAGGCAGAAGAAAGAATTAGTGATGTGGGAGACAATACATCTGAAATCTAACAAATAGTAGAACAGATAGAAAAAAAGATAGAAAAAATCCATCAGGGACTCAGGGATTTAACTGACAAAACAAAATGCACAGACATATGCATTATGGGCATCCCAGAAGGAGAAGAGAAGGGAAAGGGAACAGAAGGAGTGTTGAAGGAAATAATGGCTGACAAATTCCCAGCCTTATTGAGAGAGATGGATGTGCAGATCCAGGAAGCACAGTGCACCCCAAACAGTGTAAATCCCAACAGGCAAACTCCAAGACATATACTTGTCCCAATGTCCAATGCTCAAAACAAAGAGAAAATACTCAAGGCAGCAAGAGAAAAGAGAACCATCACATACAAGGGAAGCACAATAAGATTAAGTGCTGATTTCTTATCTGAAACCATGGAGGCAAGAAAACAGTGGTATGACATAGTCAAAGTACAAAAAGAAAAAATATTTTCAGCCACAATTTCTCTACCAAGAAAAACTGGCATTCAAAAATGATAGAGAGTTCAAAATATTCACAGATAAACAGAAATTAAGAGTGTATGCTAATAAGAAACTGGCACTTCAAGAAATTCTAAAGGAAGTTCTACAAGTTGAAATGAAAAAACAGGGATAGAGAGCTGGAGGAGAGTGCAAAAACAACTAAAAAGATAAAAAGAGAAATAAAAATGATATATGACATATATTAACTCAAATGAAATATGGCTGAAGTAAGAAATTCATTGAGAGTAATAACACTGAATGTTAATGGTTAAACTCACCAGTCAAGAGACACAGATTTGCAGAATGGATAAGGAAATATGATCCATCTGTATGCTGTCTACAAGAAACCCACCTTCAACCCAGGGATTCAAGGAGGCTGAAAGTGAATGGCTGGAAAACAATTTTGCAAGCAAACAAGAGACCAAAAAAGGCAGGAGTAGTTATACTAATATCAGACAAATATACTTTAAATGCAGAACTTTTGTAAGAGACAAAGATGGACACTATATATTAGTAAAAGGCATAATCTTTCAAGAAAAGAGAACAATCATAAACATTTATGCACCTAATTGTGGAGTCTCAAATACAAGAGGCAAACTACAGAAAAATTAAGTAGAGAATAAATGCCTCTTCACTTATAGTGGGGGACTTTAATGTGACATTAACACTATTAGACAGAACATCTAGACTGAGAATCAATAAAGAAACAAAGATTCTGAGAAATACATTAAAGGTCCTGGACCTAAAAGACATATACATAATGCTACACTCAAATACAGCAGGATTTACATTCATCTCGAGTGTACATAGATCATACTCAAGGATAGACCACATGCTAGGCCACAAAACCAATCTCAATGAATTCAGTAAGGTTGAGATAATACAAAGTAATTTCTCTGACCACAATGGAATGAAATTCGAAATCACTAAGGGTCAGAGAAACAGATTAGGCACAAAGATACAGAAGTTAAAGACCACAATCTTAGACAAACAGTGGGTCAAGGAGGAAATCTCAATGGAAATCAGTAACCACTTTGGAACTAATGAAAATGACAAAACAACATATCAAAACCTATGGGATGCAACTAAAGCTGTCCTGAGAGAGGAGTTCATAGCCATAAATACATATACTTTACAAAAAGAAAGAGCTAAAATTGAATACCTAATAGCACACCTGGAGGAATTGGAAAAACAACAACAAACTAAACCTAAAAGAAGTAGGAAGAAGGATATAACAAAGATTAAAGCAGAATTAAGTGAAATACAATATACAAAAACACTAGAAAAAATAAACAAAACCAAAAGCTGGCTCTTCGAGAAGATCAGTAAAATTGGCAAACCCTTAGCCAGACTTAAAAAAAAAAAAAGAGAACAGATGCAAATACACAAAATAATGATAGAACAAGGGGATATCACTTCTGACCTCACAGAAATAAAGAGTATCATAAGAGGATATTTTGAAAAATTATATGCCAACAAGAATGATAATTTAGAGGAAATGGACAAATTTCTAGAAACTCACAAACGGTCAACATTGAAAAAAGAAGAAATTGATAAACTCAACCGTCCAATTGTGGGTAAAGAGATAGACTCAGTAATCAAAAACCTCCTAACTAAGAAGAGCCCAAGACCAGATGGCTTCACATTTGAATTATACCAAACATTCCAGAAATAGCTCACACAAAACCTGTTTAGCTCTTCCAAAAAATAGAAGTAAAAGGAAAATTGCCTAACTCATTCTATGATTCCAAAATTACCCTAATAAAAAAGCCAAACAAAGATACCACAAGAAAGGAAAATTACAGACCAATTTTTCTAATGTACCCAGATGCTAAAATCCTCAACAAAGTACTTGCCAATTGCATTCAACAACATATCAAAAGAATTATACACCAGGACCAAGTGGGTTTCATCCCGGGTGTGCAAGGATGGTTCAACATAAGAAAATCAATCAATGTAATACACCACATAAACAGATTAAAAGAAAAAAATTACTTGATCATCTCTATAAGTGCTGAAAAAGCATTCAACAAAATTCAACATACTTTCCTGATAAAAACACTGCAAAAGATAGGAACAGAAGGAAACTTCCTGAACATGACAAAGGTTATATATGAAAAACACAAAGCTAGCATCATCTTCAATGGTGAAATTCTAAAAGCCTTCCCTCCAAGATTGGGAATAAGACAAGGATACCCACTAACACCACTTCTATTTAACATTGTCTTAGAAGTACTTGCTCAAGCACTGAGGCAAGAAAAAGATATAAAAGGCATCCAAATTGGAAAGGAAGAAGTAAAAAATTCATTATTTGCAGATGACATGATCCTTTACATAGAAAGCCCTGAAAAATCTACAACAAAGCTTCTAGAACTTATAAAGGAGTTCAGTAACGTCACAGGCTGTAAGATCAATGCTCGAAAATCAGTAGCATTTCTCTACACCAACAATGAGCAATCTGAGGAGGAAATCAAGAAAAAAATACCATTTACCATAATAACTAAAAGAATCAAATACCTAGGAATGAATTTAACTAAAGAATTTATATACGCAAAAAAATTTATATACACAAAACTACACCACCCTGTTAAAGGAAATCAAAGAAGACTTAAATAAATGGAATAATATTCCCTGTTCATGGATAGGAAGACTAAACATCATCAAGATGTCTATCCTACCCAAACTAATCTACAGATTTAATGCAATCCCATTAAAAATCAACACTGTATTTTTTTAAGGAACTAGAAAAACTAACTATAAAATATATTTTAAAAGGTAAGAGGTCCTGAATCACCAAAGACATATTGGAAAAAAAAATGAAGTTGGAGGTATCACACTATCTGACTTTAAAACATAATACTAAGCTACAGTGCTCAAAATTGCATGGTATTGGCATAAGGATAGACATACTGACCAATTTAGAGTTCTGATATATATCCTCACATATACAGTCATCTGATATTTGACAAGGCCACCAAGCCCACTCAGTTGGGAGAGATTGGACTCTTCAACAAGTGGTGCTTAAAGAAATGGATATCCATATCCAAAAGAATCAGAGAGGAACACCATATCACACCTTATACAAAAATCAACTCAAGATGGATTAAAGATCTAAATATGAGAGCCAAAACCATGAAGACCTTGGAAGATAATGTAGCTAAGCATCTATAGGATATTGTAATAGGAAATGATTTCATGAACTTCACACCCAAAGCATGAGCAGCAAGAGATAAAATAGATAAATGGGATCTCTTCAAAATTAAAACTTCTGCACCTTAAAGGACATTATTAAGAAAATAAAAAGGCAGCCTACCCAATGGGAGAAAATATTTGGCAGCCATATATCTGATAGGAGCCTAATATCCTGCATATATA
>JAQZBX010094680.1:0-12010 GCA_029593785.1 Cabassous unicinctus | reverse complement strand
TGCCCTGCTGTACATAGCTATTTCTGGCTATTCTTGCACAAATTATTTATTTGTTTATTAAGTACTTTTATTGAGATATATTCACATACCATATCATCTATCCAAAGTGTATAATCAATGGCTTTTAGTATAATCACAATGCTGTACATTAATCATATCAAAAAATTTTAGATCAGAATTGCCTAAGAATTGAAAATTGAAAGAACATTTTCATTTGTTCTGTTTGGAACTTTACCAAAACTTTGTCAACTTATAGGAAAATCATTTCACCAATGTAAACATCACTCCTGCTATTTGAGTCACAAATATATTCATATTGATTCAACATAGGTGCATATCTGATTATTTTCTTAAATTTCTCAGCATTTACATATTGAAATTCACATTATTTTAATATAATGCTCTATTATAGCTATCATATGATAATTGTATTTAAAACTGCTCTCTTTTTATATCACCTTTTCATTACAGATAGGATACTTCCATATATGTATGCATGTATGTGTGTGTGTGTGTGTGTGTGTGTGTATATATATATATATGTACACACACATACACATTTGTAGGTAGTTATATAATTGATAAATTTTGTTTGAGAAGTATAAAGGAAGCATTAAAAATGTCTGTTATTTAAAGGATATTTTTTAATGTGATAGGTCTGAGATTTATTGCTACAAAGAATAACAAACTGGGATATGTTCCTGTTTTAGAGTTATGTACATGGCTAATTAGACAGACTGTAGAATTATGCTATGTTCCTTGGGATTAAAACTCAAAAGACCTACCTTTGGTTCACTTAAGATAATGGGATAAATTCATTTGTTTGTCTCCACTCTATGATTTCACCCTAATTTTCAGACTGGTTGACTACCCTGGGATTTTTGGTGATTGCACCAAAAGCCTTCTAAACAATCAGAGAGGATAACTTCCTTTGTGGTTGCTGAAGGGGAGAATATCATCACCTGGTGAACCAGGGGGACCTTCCTAACTCTCAGAGATTTTCACAACTTGTCCATTCCATTCCAAGAAATTGGGGAAGGCTTGTTATACAGTGTTTAAATTTAAATATCTTATCCCACTTTGTTTTCTCCCAGAAACCAGATTTTTTCTTAAAAACACTAAACATTTGTCTGAAAATCTCTCCATATGTGTTTATTTGTTAACTATGCATCTCTCCCTTCAAGACTTCTTACTTCATAAGATTAAGGCTCAATATTGTTATCCTCACTGCTGTATCCCAGGGCCTAGAATAGAACCAGGGGCAAATAAATATTTTCTGAAAAAAATTAATAGACTCCCAGCAGCTATATGATATTCTTGTTATTAAAAACATTTTACAGAAATGAATATTTTGATGGTCAAAGAACTATCTTCAACTGCCTGAGATAGGCAGCATTCCTACTGAGATTTTCTTACCTGTAAGATCTGTAGTTTTGACCACAGCATATGGTCCTGCCTCAGAGAAAGCCCTCATTTGATATCTACTGAGGGAATTTACTCTCTTCTATTCCATTTCCAGGTGAGGTCTCTTTCAGCCATGAAAAGAGACAATCACACCGTGAATGAGTTCATCCTGGTGACCTTCACCACAGACCCTGCATTGCAATTGATCTTATATGTGGTGTTCCTATTTGTGTACTCTGTGACTGTGGTGGAAAATCCCACTCTCATCACGTTGATCTGTAATGATTCCAGTCTCCAAACACCCATGTATTTTTTCATTGGTAATCTCTCTTTCCTGGATCTCTGGTATTCCTCTGTCTACACTCCAAAGATACTGGTGACCTGCATCTCTGAAGATAAGAGCATCTCCTTTACTGGCTGCAAAGCTCAGTTCTTCTCTGCTGGGCTGACCTATAGTGAGTGTTACCTATTGGCTGCCATGGCTTTTGACTGCTATGAAGCCATTTCCAACCCACTGCTTTATATTCAAGCCTTGTCAAAGAAATTGTGCATCTGTTTATTGACATATTCCTATGCTGGAGGCTTCATCAATGCAATAATACTGACCAACACGTTCACATTGGAGTTTTTGTTTGTTTGTTTGTTTGTTTGTTTTTGAGATCACTATTTTTTTCCAACTTTATTTTGTATATTTAATAATTGAAAATATAAACAACTAAAAACTAAAGAGTTTTGTAGTTACAATGTCATTGATGACTTTTTCTGTGATGTCCCATCCCTGGTGAAGTTGGCATGTGATGTGAAAGAAAGCTACCAGGCAGTGCTGTTCTTCCTCTTGGCCTCCAATGTCATTACACCCACTATGCTCATAATGGCCTTCTACCTCTTCGTCATTGCCACCATCTTGAGGATCCGCTCCACACAAAGCCTTCTCCACCTGCTTCTCCCACTTGATTTCTGTCATCTAGTACTATGGTTTTATTCTCTACATCTACTCTCACCTAAACTCTAGCTATTCCATTTAGAGGGACAAATTGGTTTGTACATTTTATACTGTGGTCTTCCCCATGTTGAACCCCATGATCTACAGTCTGCAGAATAAAAAATTGAAACAAGCTCTGAATAAACTCTTCAAGTTAACACAATCTGAAGTCTAAACTGATATAAATATTTAAATCAGTACTATGAGGTAATGGACAAACTTCAGCGGAAGGTTTTGGTACTAAGGTTAAAAAATCATTTTTTCTATTAAAGTAAATCTAATACAGTGTGCTTCCCAAGCTTCAAAGTCAAATTACACACGCAAAAAAACCTTCCAAATATATTTTCTCTTTCCAGAAACTCTCGATGAGAAGCAAAATGATAGATATTGAGGAAAATCTAATACTGCAAAGTGGCAACAAACCATCCTGCAGAATATCAACAACCAAACAGTATAAGTTTAAAATATTTTATATCACAACAAAATACTAAAAGCCAAGGAGTAGTTTACTTGATATCTCATTGTTCTATGTATAATTTGCTGAATTTAATTGAACAATGGCAACAGATGTATATAAGTTAATAATTTTGTAAGTGCAATGAGATCATTCAGCAAAAAGAACAAAGGTGTCATTTCATCTCTGTGGTCGTATAGTCTGTATTGCTTTCCTGAAAGCCTCTTTGACATCTTTGTTCCTTATGCTATAGATGAGCAGGTTGACAAAGGGTTCACCACAGTGTAGAACAGGGCAGCCACTTTGTCTCTTTCCAGGGAATAGGTGAAGCTAAGTCTTGAATACATGAAGAGCAGGGATCCATAGAAAATCATGACTGAGATCTGCTGGGAAGCACAGGTGGTGAATGCTTTGTGCCTTCCAGAGGCAGAGCAAATCCTCAGGATAGCCAGGAAGATGTTGAAATAAGAAATCAGGATGGCAAGTATGCTGGAGAGGACCATGAAGCCCACCACACCCAGAAGGACTTTTTCATAGACCTGGGTGTCTGTACAGGACATTTTTACCAATGGCGGTGCATCACAAAAAAAGGGGTCAATGATATTTTTACCACAGAAACTCAGGCAGAAAATGTTGGCAGTATGGACTATGGCATTTAAGACCCCTCTTATGTAAGCACCAGCAACAAGTCCAGTACAGAAAGAACTGGACGTGGTACCTAAATAGAGCAATGGGCTACAAATTGCCACATGGCAGTCATAAGCTATGACTGTTAAGGAATAGCACTCAGTGTAGGCTACAACACAGGAAAAAAACAACTGGGTCCCACATCCAGCCATGGAAATGCGTTTATTTTCTGAGACGCAATTGGCCAGGATTTGGGGAGTATACACAGATGTGTACTAGAAGTCCAGGAAAGATAGATTGCCAATGAAAAAGTACGTGGGTGTGTGCAGGCAGGAATCGATCCGGACTAAGATAACCAAGGTCATGTTCTCTGACAAAGTTAGCAAGTAGAGAGTGAAAAATATTCCAAATGGAATCAGCTGCAACCTGGGGTCTGCAGAGAAGCCCACCAACATGAATTCAGTCAGGATAATGTGATTTTCCACTTTTGTTTCCATAGAGGGGGACACCTGATTAAGATTATGAGAAAAAAAGTAATTCAGTGATTCTTCTATTGTATGGAGTAAACAAGGGTTTTGGTTATGTCAAAAATTACTTAGATGCTTGTGGGTTTGTAGCTTAATTATCTAAAATTATAGAACTTCAGTCTGTGATTTGGGGAGACCACTATAATTGGGGTCAGAATCCAGATTTAAAAGGAGGGCGTTTAAGTTATTAACTGTTTAATGCAGGACCAATCCCTTATTTTCATCAGACAGCTGAGAATAATGAAGCTCATAAAGGTTACTTACAGCTTCCTGACAGGTCATCCTATTGAGTATAGAAGACATACAAGAAATCACCAGCCCAATATTTGACAATTACTGGTACTCAGAAAAAGGTCAGAAGCCTTCCATATATTGAGAAGTTTTTAGTGCCAGGCATTTTTCTGATATTTATAAAAATATAAATATATTGCTAATATTCCTACTATTATTTGTAAAGATATCAAAAATTATACATTATTCACTATGGGCAAGTTATTATTATGTATTATATGTAATCCACTAAATCTTGATAACAATTTTATAAGATCTTATGATTCTCCTGTTATAATGGATGAAACAGATTCATTTGTGGTTTCCCTTCACATGGCTCTTTGATCCCTTCTATTTGAACCTACAGTTGATGCTGGAGTTGGCAGGTATACATCCAAGAGACTTAAATCTTTGGATTGTCCATATGCCAGCTGGGCCCTGAGCCTCAATGGAGTTGAAACACCAACACTCCAGTTCATTGGACTCACCCAGGACAACAAACAGGAAGATGATGATGGACAAGCACCATACAAAGGAACCAAGAGAGCCTACAACTGCAAGCAAGAGAGTTCCATCCATCGGCTGTATGGGACTAAAGCCCCCTCTCAATTAGAGGTGGATTGGGCATCATCATCCTAGAATCCTCAGGATTGGGGAATGAACTATGGACTAGAGTGGACTTACAGGTATTCTACTACAGACTTGTTGTGATTCTAGCAATGGAAGAACATATATCATTAATGTGGAGGCCACTGGACATTCTGAGGTGAGGGACAAGGAAAAAAGGTGTAATATGGTGGCATTTTCGGGACTTGGGAATTGTCCTGAAAGACATTGCAATGACAGATACAGGCCATTATATATCTTTCCATAACCTACAGAATTGAGTGGGAGAGAGTATAAACTGCAATGCAAACTACAATCCATGCTTAGTGGCAGTGCTCCAAAATTTGTTCATCACTTGCAATGAATGTACCACACTAATGAAGGAAGTTGTTAATGGGGGTAAATGTGGGTAGGGGTGGGGAGCAGGGCATATGGAAATCCCCTATATTTTTTATGTAGTGTTTATGTGCTCTAAATATCTTTTCTAAAAAATGAAAAATAATTTAAAATAAAATAATAATAATAATAATAATAATAATAATAATATTAACATGGTAAGTGGATTCCTGTGAGACAGACTTGGTGAATATGGTCTATTTCCATAGGTGGGGGAAATATAGCTATAAGTCTTGAAGATGTCATTGAATGGCCTTGGCAAAGTTGCTCAGGGTGACCGTACAGGCCCTGCCTTAGGTGCAGCAATCATCAATACTGGCCATAGCAGCATATTCCTGGGCCAACACAATGCCAGTGCCTCTAGGGGCAGGGATGAGTCTACACCAGCATGTGGCCCCAGCATTCCCTCACAATGCAAGAGCAGGTGTGGGATTTGACAAGCTTGTTACCGCAGTAGTATCACCATATGAGGACAACAGAAGGCTTGGCCAGATTGATGGCCCCAAAGATGGTGCTGGATATCTCCTTGGACACCTGACTCCCAGACTGGTGAGATCACTCTACTACCCCTTGGGTACAAAGACGTTGAACCTGGTCCACTGGACAGCCAAGGCCTGTTTTTGCGGAGGAATAATTTTCACACCTCTTTCTTGAAGGACAGTTCCAAGTTCAGAGAGCTAGTAAATACAGAGCTGGTGTTTCAATACAGAATTTTCATAAACTAGGGCCCATGCTCTCAACAATTAAGCCATTTTCCTTTGTTATAGGTTAATTCTCATTCTCCTAGCAAAGGCAATGCTGAAAGACCTCTGACAATCTGAACTTCTTTTTCTTTTAACAGCTGCTTTACAAAATATTTTCCTTAAGAGTGCTTTGTTTTCCACTGTCTTCTAGTTGTTTTAGATTTACACTTGTAGTTGGGGCATTTTTTCATACCATGGATGAGTACATTAGGAGGAACCCACTTTTTTATGTCAAGGCATTGAGAAATCATGAATCCTTCAAAGTTTATGTCCTATAACTAAAAAACTCTCCAGAGAAATTAAGGAAGGAAGGGAGGGACATCTAGGTGAAAACAATATCATTATCCAATTAGAGCTGTTGGTCTCAGTATCCAGCTGACATTCCCCTGGACTATAATAACAATGAAAGGAAGCTGAAACCAAGAAAGGATTGTGATTTTTTCCATGTTTAAGACATTTATCCATGAACTCAACTGAAGACAATGATGTACCTAAAATGCAAACCCAAGCACTCTAACCTGAGGTCTATTTTTCTGGCTTGTCAGGAAATGAGATGTGGGTGTATAAATTTTTTCAAATATAATGATAATGTTTCCAGAGGATGAGACATGAGTGTTCACATGGGTGAAAGTCACCTGGAATCCTGAAAGGCATTGCATTCTTCTATTAATATATGTGGGATCCTGTCTCACTAGCACATAGAGTACAGATGCTTTAGCCCTGCAGTCAAAGTTCTTTTTGACTTGGATTCAACTTCCCTTTACAACCTTCTGTCTCATTACTGTCTTCATTTACTCAGGATTTCAACCAAACTGGATTACTCACATGATCCAGTTCCCCATAATAATATTGCACAACTTAGAATTGTCACAGTTGGATATATAGCACTATGCTATCACCATTTGTATGGTAAATCACTTTCTGAATCTCCTCAAGATGGAAATAATATTATATTGGCAGGAGGTTATGATTATTGTTTACAGGATGCACAGAATGTTGGGTTATAAAGTCATTGTCTCAATGGTTACACAGAAATTTTTCTGCCACATTATCATTTGTTTATACAAGAAAATATAGGTCTGGGACATATTAAGCTCATTTTAATATAAGTTGGACAAAACTGGAAATGTTTGAACAAAGCCAATTAGGATAATTCTTGTTATGCTTCCAAAGTAAAAAACTAATAAAGTTTCTAGTCCATTGCTCAAGTAGGCTTTCCAGAGGGAAAAATATTTTAATGAATCCTCAAAAAATAACATGCATTTATCTACATGGCAACTCATTTTAGGGGTACAGAGAGAGGAGAGAAAACTCCCATCTGAATAAATAGTATACATCAGAGTCCTCATATGGAAAGAGCCAGGAAAGTTCAAGGCAAAATGTCAAAAATAATTTTTTTTAATATTTTTCATTTTTTAATGTCCCAATCTTTTAATTTTATTGTACTTTTAGTTTAAATTTCTATGCATTTTATTTCTTATATTTAAACTTAACATTATTGTTTCATTTTCCTATTAATTGTATTTGGCTATTGTAATGGCTTCATTTTTTGAAAAAGCTTTGGATCACAGAAGGGTTACAACTGGGGCGGGGGAGGATCATTGGTGGGGGGTGTCAGTGATGGGGGATGCATGAGAGGAAGTTCACCTGAGCATATATATAAGGTATATAAAAATGTTCAAATGTTCATGGGGCATTGTCACAGTGGGTGAAGACTCACACAATAACCAAGAAAATACTGAATTCCCAACAGTGAGGGCTCTGCCACATTCTCTAACAGAGCAGCAATAGCCCCCATGTGCAGGGACAGTGACTGGCAAAAGGAGGATGATCCACTGATGGACCCTTGATATTAATGACTATGCTGATGAGCCTTTTCTCTTGAAATTGAAACTTAGCCTATTGTTACGGGGTGCCTAAGGGTTGCCTCCTGAGAGCCTTCTTGTTGCTCAAATGTGGCCTCTTTCTAAGCCAAGCTCAGTATATGAATGCACTACCTTCTCCCCCAGCATGGGACATGACTCCCGGGGGTGAGCTTCCCTGGCTCTGAGGGATTCCTACCAAGCACCAATTAGCAATGCAACTGGAAAAAGACCTCAAATAAAATAAAGGGAAGAAAATGTAACGACAAATGAGTTTATATGGCTAAGAGACTTCAAAGTGATTCGGGAGGTCATCCTAGAGGTAATGCTTACACACATCTTAGCAGGATCTCATAGACTTTCAAAGTGGATACTACCCCAAATAGTGGGGCTCCTAATGGCTCTGGAGACATCCAAGTCCTATGGTCAGGGTGGATAGCTCCAGAGTTTGGTGCCTTGCCAGTGGGCCCTACTTTGGAATTTGTGCTCCTGAGAGTAAGAGAGTTGGTCTCAATTATGTCTTTGCTGCACTTATCTTATCTGTCCCTTCCATTTAAACATATACTTGGGGCTGGATTTTGTAGGTGTACGTCCAGAGACTGGAGTTTTTGCACTGTCCATGTGCCAGCTGGGCCTGGAACCTTGGCGGAGTTGCAACACCTGCACTATAGCTCATTGGACTCGTCCAGGACAACTGGCGGGTAGATGATGATGGACAATGGCCATCACAGGGAAAGGAGAGAAACTGAAGCTGCAGGCAGGATAGCCCCATCCATCTTCCCCATGGGATATAAGCCCCCTCTCAATTGGAGGTGGAGTGGACCTCACCAACCCAGAATCCTTGGGATGGGGTGAAGAGCTATGGACTAGAGTGGACTTTTTGGTATTCTACTATAGATATATTGTGATTCTAGCAATGGAAGAAATTACAACACTGATGTGGAGCCAGTGGCCACTGGAGGCTCTGGGAGCAGGGAGAGGGAAAAGCAGTTGTAATACGGGAGCTTTTTTGAGAATTGGGAATTGTCCTAAGTGACATTGCAATGACAGATATAGGCCATTTTATATCATCACATAATATGCAGAATGGTGTAGAGAGTGTAGACTTCAATGTGAACTAAGGTCCATGCTTAATGTCATAGCCCCAGGATGCATTTATCAATTGCAATGAATGTGCCACACTAAGGAAGGATATTTATGTGGGAGGGTGTGGGAAGTGTGGGGTGTGGGGCATATGGGAATATCTATATTTTTGGTGTAACATTTATGTAATCTAAGTATCTTTTAAAAAATAAAAAAAAATTTTATAAAAACTAATAAATAAATAAGTAAAGTTAGGGTGGAGCAAGGTACTAGCAGAGAATCCAGAATTGTCACCTGAGAACAAAGTTTATTTGGAACCATACTGAGGATTTTGGCCTTTAAACCAACAAGCATCAAAGCCATGTTCATTGTAAGGAAGTCACTTGATCAAATTTATACGTTAGATTTCATTCTGACTACGGGCTAGGAAATGAATTGAAGGGGAGTCAGGATTCTCTCTTAACTAGAAACTCTCTGAAATCCTCACTTCTCTGTTTACCAATTAAGTCATATCTTTTCATAAAGGCAGGAAAAGGAGGCATTGTGAAATTCTAGAAAGAATGACTAAGGGTTGCATAAACTGTTACCTCATGCTAGCAGACAGGACCCAAAAACTGCCAGTCTCAATCTCACACATGAAATTTATAATTACATAGTAATTTGTCCTTCAGATAATGGGAAAGTCCCTAAGACAAGGTCCTTTCAATGTCACAAAAATCTTCCTCTCTTTATTTTTAACACAAGAAATTATTAATTCTTTGCAGTGGTAGATAAATAAACTTGATGAAAGCTTTTAATGCTTCATTAGAAGACCCAATATTATAGTCATCAGTTTGATTTCAGTGTGCAATTCAGTTTTACCACAAATACATCATGTTATACATATTACCAAATCTCTGTTTAAAGTAGAAACAGAAAGAGGTAAAGTAAACCACAAACCAATGATCTGTTTGTATATTGCAAAAATTGACTACATTTCTTTACAGACCATGATGTCAGGAGTGGAGTCTGTTTTTCCACCCACTGAATCTGGGATGGCCTCTTGGTTTGCTTTGGCCAATAGGTTGTGCCATGTTCCGTGCCCCACAAATTCCCACCAGCCTGGTCTCAGAGGCTTTTAATGCTTTTCTTCTCACTTTTGGAATCTAGCCACTACCACATAAGCAAAACTGGGCTAGCTTTTTAGATATCTGGCCATCTTCTCTTTCTTTCTCCAGATGACAGCAAACTGGGCCCCAGACCTGTGAGTGGGACCCTTCTAGATCATCCAGCTCCAGCTGAGTGAACAGCTGAGCACAGACATTGACCCAGCCCAGCTGACATGTCTGATACAGGAAGAATGCATGATTGAAATGGCACCTGATCAAATCCTGATTCCACCATTTGGAAACTATAATCTGGGAGCCTCTTAAGAACACCCCCACCTAAATTTCTTCACCTTTAAAATGATAAGAAAATATTTATGTTAGAAAATATACTAAGGATTAAGGAAAATGTAGGTGAAATTATAGTCCATTGTCTGATATAAAATGATACTTAACAAATGGTAGCTATTTTTAATCTGATTGAGAGGATTAATACCTGACTTATTTATAATAGCTTTGCTTGAGGAAGAACAATGAGAGCAAGTTTCTACTAATAGCAATATCAGTGCAAATGAGGTTTTCAGTCAGAGTCTTTCTAAATCCTTTAGTTTTATAAGTTCTTCACCTACTCTCTCTGATTTGAAAAAGGAGTGGCAGGCTTGGAAGAAGGAAGTTCATTGGCCTTGGACTGAGAAGTTCTGGGATGGAGACTCATCCCTGACACTGATAACCTGGGTTATTTAAGAACCTCACAATTCCTCTCTAGAACACCATTCATCCATTTGAAAAATTTGGTTGATCCTAGAAGCCAACCTTCTATGATTCCAATTGTTACCAACGCTTGTGAATCCATTATAAAGTAAGAATAGATAATATCAATTGTCACAATATGGTATGGGAGAAAGATTAACACTGCCATATGCATTTATCTTTGGATTCATGGGACATTATCATTGTCCTGTTTGTCCTGTTTGAAGTCAAACATCCATTGTACTGAAGACAGCAGCATTCTTTTCACTTCATGATTTGCATTCTTACAGTTGTTCCCGTAAAAATCAATCATTTGAGATTGAGTATATTCTCTATCCTCTGTATCCCTTACTTCTTTATTGGCAAACAATTACTGGCTGTTAACTTTTTAGAATCTGAACCACTTAAAAAAACTGATAAAAACAGACTGTCCCACCAGAACACAAATCTGTATAAACATAAAATTTTAGAGGTTTTACAAATTTTCAGAAATATACCCAAGTTTCTAAGTATGTTACTCATATTAAAAATTTCAGATTTAGAAGATGCTTAAGTTTCTTTCCAGTGTTAATATTTTGTAATTATAAGAGTTGAGTAACAGATATATCAAACTTAGCATGTTTTAAACTAAATTCTTACATTTCACTTCCAAAAATAGATCTATCTGCTTATTCCACAAATCAGTTAATAAAATTCCACACTTGCAGCTTCAGAAGGCAAAAATTTGCCATTATTCTATCCACCTTTCCTACTAAATTCTCTTCAGTCTTCCAGGAAATCCTGGTGTAATTACCTTTATAACATATCCTGAATCTGACTGTTCCTCAGCACCTCCACTGCTACCACTGGGAGCCAAACACCATTATTTTTGTCAAGTGTATTGCAGCGTTCTCCTAACTGGCCCATAGCCCCATCCCCTACTATCTATATCTTACATTCCTTTAATAAAAATGTCAAGTCCTATCACTCCTGGACCCTGTCAGTACTCCCCCTTTACTCTAAAAAATTCTGTACAGTTCCCCCAAGTTCCTCTATAAGCTGGCCCTCCATTAATAAGTATTTTCATCTCCTTACATTTGACCCAACACTCAATCTGCTCCAGCCTTGCTGGCTTTCTCTCTGTCTCTCAGAAATTCCAGTAATGCCCCAGCACCAGAAATTTTGAGCTATCTGTTCCCTCAACCTGGAACACTATTCTCTCAAATAATTGTGTGACTTACC
>JAQZBX010094679.1:0-11999 GCA_029593785.1 Cabassous unicinctus | reverse complement strand
CCCCCCCCCCCCCATTGTTTTTGGTCATTGTCTGCTCTCTGTCTCCATTTGCTGTATGCTCTCTGTGTCTTCTCTTTAGGAGGCACTGAGAGACAAACCCATGACTTTCCATGTGAAAGAGAGGTGCTCAATCACCTGAGCCACCTCAGCTCTCTGGTTTGTTGTGTCTCTCATTGTCTTTCCTCTTTGTGTCTCTTTTGTTACATCAGCTCTCCATGCCTGCCTGCCGTGACAGCTTGCCTTCTCTAGGAGATACTGGGAACCAAATCTGGCACCTCCAATGTGGTAGGCAGAAGCCCAGTTGCTTGAGCCACATCTGCTTCCCTAATTATTTATTTTTAATTTATCCCCCACCCTTCCCCCAGATGGTTCTCTTGTCTGTCTGCTCATTGTTTGCTCACCTTTCTCCAGGAGGCCCTGGGGACCAAACCTAGGACCTCCCACATGGAAGGCATATACCAAATGGCCTGAGCCACATAAGCTTCCCATGGGCTGTGGTGTCTGCTGGCTTTGTGGCATCTACATGCTTAGGCATCTGCTCATTGTTGCAGGGAGTGGCGTCCAACTCTCGTTGTGGATGGGTGCTGGCGTCTAGCTCTTGCTGTGGCCGCACTGAGTCTTGTTGCAGCAGGTGTGGCCTCCTAGCTCTCCTTGCAGCAAGTGTGGGTGTCTGCCCATCCTCCCCAGAAGCCATTGGGACCTGAACCCAGGACCTCCCATGTGGTAAGTGGGAACTCAATCTATTGAGCCACATCCACTCTCCACCCAACATATTTTTTATGTAACATGTAACCTAAGTATCTTTAAAGCAAACAAAAAAAAAATGTAAATAATGCTGCTATGAACATTCATGTGCATGTATCTATTTGTGTCTTTGCTTTCAGTTCTTCTGGGTATATACCCAGCAGTGGAATTGCTGGATCATATGGAAGTTCTATAGTTAGTTTTTTGAGGAACTGCCAAACTATCCTCACAATGGATGGATCATTCTACATTCCCACCAGCAGTTGATGATGGTTCCTCCACATCTTTTCCAACATTTATAATCTGCTGTGTTTTTAATAGCCACCATTCTAATGGGTGTAAGATAGTACCTCACTGCAGTTTTGATTTGCATTTCCCTAATAGCTAGAGATGTTGAGCATCTTTTCATGTGCTTTTTAGTTATTTGTATTTCTTCCTTGGAGAAATGTCTTTTCAGGTCACTTGCCCATTTTTTTAAAATGAGATGTTTGTCTTTTTATTTTTGAGGTGTAGGATTTCATTATATATGCAGGAAATTAGGCTCCTATCAGCTATATGGTTGCCAAATATTTTCTCCTATTGGGTAGGTTGCCTTTTTACTTTCTTGATAACATCCTTTGAGGTGCAAAAATTTTTAATTTTGAGGAGATCTCATTCATCTATTTTTTCTTTTGCTGCTCATGCTTTGGGTGTGAAGTTCATGAAACCATTTCCTCTTACAAGGTCCTGTAGATGGACTCAATTATGTCTTCCCTGCATATGGCTCATCTGTCCCTTCTATTTAAACCTATATTTTGTGCTGGAATTTGTAAGTGTACATCCAGAGACTCTAGTCTTTATGCTGTCCATGTGCCAGCTGACCCCGGAACCTCAGCAGAGTTGCAAAACCTACTCTACAGCTCATTGGACTCACCCAGAACAACTGGCGGGGATATGATGATGGACAACGGCCATCCCTGACAAAGGAGAGAGACTGCAGCTGCAGGCAAGATAGTCCCATCCATCTTCCCTATGGGATATAAGCACCCTTTCAATTGGAGGTGGAGTGGATGTCACCATCCCAGAATCCTCCAGATTGGGGGAAGAGCTATGGACTAGAGTGGACTTACTGGTATTCTACTATAGAAATATTGTGATTCTAGCAATGGAAGAAATTACAACATTGATGTGGAGTCAGTGGCCACTGGAGGCTCTGAGGGCAGGGAAAGGGAAAAACAGTTATAATATGGGGGCTTTTTCAGGACTTGGGAATCACCTTGAATGATGTTTCAATAACAGTTATAGGCCATTTTATATCATCGTATAACTTGCAGAACTGTGTGGGAGAGAGTGTGCTCAACAATGTGATCTATGGTCCATGCTGAATGGCAAAGCTCCAGGATGCATTTATCAACTGCAATGAATGTACCACACTAATGAAGCATGTTTATGTGGGAGGGTGTGGGAGGTGTGGGGAGTGGGGCATATGGGAATCCCTATATTTTTTGTGTAACATTTATGTAATCTAAATATCTTTTCAAAAATAATAAAATAATAAAAAAGAATATTATAAAAAAGAAGAATTATAATTGTAGAAGACTTCCTCAAAGACAGCAAATTAGAAAGACAAAGGGCTCACTTCTCTCCCAGAGAAATAGCTAAAAGTTAGGCAGAAATACCTGGAAAAAATGTTTTTATGGTTTAGGACACCAGAGGGAGGCTGGAGAACACCCAGAAGAGAGAGGGGCACAGGAAAATAATCTTGACAGAAAGACTGTGGATAGAAGGAAAATTCCTCAATATGATAAAGAGCATACCTGAAAAAGCCACAGCCAACATCGTACTCAGTGGCAAAAGGTTGAAACCTTTCCCTCTAAGATCAGGAGAAGGCAAGGATGCCCAGCGTCACGCTATTCAGTATTGAGCTAGAAGTTCTAACTAGAGCAATTAGATAAGAAACAAAAAAGGCATACAAATAGGAAAAGAGGAAGTAAAATCTCACTTTTCACAGAGGATATGATACTATATTTAGAAAATTCTGAAATATCTACAACAAAGCTACTTGAGCTAATAAACGAGTTCATCAAAATGGCAGGATATAAGATGAACACACAAAAATCACTAATGTTTCTGTACACTGCTTTTGAACAATCTGAGGAAGAAATCAGGAAAAAATTCCATTTACAATAGCAAGAAAAAGACTCAAATACCTGGGAATCAATTTATCCAGAGATATACAAGACTTATAGTCAGAAAACTACAAATTTCTTCTAAGAAATCAATGAAGAACTAAACAAATGGAAAGATATTTATATTCATGGATTGGAAGACTAAATATAAGAAAGATGTCAATACTACCTATACTGATTTATAGATTCAATGTAATACAATTCAAAATTCCAATAGCCTACTTTACAGAAATAGAAAAAGCAATAACCAAATTTATTTAGAAGGGAAAGTACACCCCAACAACCAAAATTATCCTAAAAATGAAGAGTGATGTGGGAAGATATTCACTACCTGATATTGAAATATAATACAAAGATACAGGGATCCAAATGGCTTGACACATTGGCATAAAGATAGACACATTGATCAGTGCAACAGAATTGAGAGTCCAGAAATAAACCCTCACCTCTACAGCCAACTGGTTAATGAGAAAACTACGAAGTCCATGTTACTGGGACAAAAAGTCTCTTCACCAAATTATGCTTGGAGACTGGATATTCTTAATCAAAAGCAAGAAAAATGACCCTTTTCACACTTCCTATATAAAAATCAACTCAAAATGGATCAAAGAGCTAAATATAAAGGCCAGAACCATAAATATTACTAGGAAAAAATGAAGGGAAATGTCTTAAAGACTGTGTGGTAGGTAGTGGCTTCTTTGGGTCTTACACCCAAAAAACGAAGAACAAAAGAAAAAATAGATAAATGGGACCTTTTTAAAATTAAATGTTTGCACTTCAAAGGACTTTGTCATAAGGGTGAAAAGACATCCAATTCAAGGGGAGAAAAAATTTGAAATCATATATCTGATAAAGGTATAATTTCCATGATATATAGATTCTATAACTCAACAATAAAAAGACAAATAACCCAATTAAAAATTGGGTAAAAGACTCGAATAGACATTTGTCCAAAAAGAAACACAAATGGCAAAAAAAAAAAACACATGAAAAAATATTCAGCATCACTAGCGATTAGGGAAATGCAAATCAAAATTACAATGATATAATTTCACACCTATTAAAATGACCACTATTAAAAAGACAGAAAACTAAAAGTGTTAGGATGTGAAGAGACAGGAACGCTTTTTCACTGTTGTTGGGAATGTGGAATGGTACAGCCACTGTGGAGGACTGTTTGGCAGTTCCTAAAAAGTTGAATATAGACTTGCTACATGACCTGGCAAAACCCCTACTAGGTATATAACCAGAAGAACTGAGAACAGTGACACAAACAGACATATGCACACTGATGCTCATTGCAGCATTATTCACAATTGCCAAAAGATGGATGCAACACAGGTGTCCATCAACCAATGAATGGATAAACAAACTGTGGGTGTATAGACAAGATGTAATATTTTGCAGCTGTAAGAAGAAATGAAGCCATTGGAGCATATGACAACATGGGTGAAACTGGAGGACATTATGTTGAGTGAAGCAAGCCAGACACAAAAGAACAAATACTGTTATTTGTTCACTATTATGAACTAAATTTATTGTGTAAACTCATGGAGTTAATACCCAGCATATAGGCCACCAGAGAATGGAAAGCTGAGTTAATCTGTGCAGAATTAGTAAAAAAGATGGATTTTTAATCCTTGGAAATGAATAAAAAAGATAAAAGCACATTATAGTGTTTGTAACTAGCAGTGCTATTATATGGGTATGACAGTGGTTAAAAGGGGAAGTCTAAGATTATGTATAGTACTAGAATGAAAGCTAAAACAATGACAAGGACTGTATAGCATAATGAAATTTCATGTAAAAGATGAATATGTGAAAAAATGTATATATAAGACTGTTTTTCTTTGAAACTGAACAAATGTATGTGAATGTTACAAGATGCTAATATTAGTCAAAAAAAAAAAAAGCATTATGCTAAGTGGAAGCAACCAGACACAATGAACTACATATTTTATGATTCCATTTATATAAAATGTAATTATAAATTAATTTATAAAGATGGAATTAAATTAGTGGTTATATAAGGCTGCGGAATGATAGAGGGATTAAGAGGTGAGGATTAAGGGGTGTGGTGTTTTTCTCTTTGGAGTCATGAAATTGTTCTAAAAATTTTGTGGTGATGAATGTACAACACTGTGATTATACTAAAAGCCGTTTACTGTGCACTTTGGATGGATTGTATGTTTTGTGACTATAACTCAGTAAAACTACTTAAAATCAGAATAATCATTGTAGAATTGTATTTATAGAAAACATAGTTATGACATCTTGTTTTAAAGAAAATGAGGTTTTCTTATAAACCAGGAGGAATGGGTACAGAATGATCTCATCCTTGCTATCTACCTATTTTTATGTACAGAAAAGTAAAGAATATGATAAGGAACTTCAATTATGACATTCAGGGTCATCTTGAGCCTCTATTTCCATAAATAAACATTAAATGTTACATTTGATAACTGAGTTCTTATAAAGACCAACTTATTAATATTATATATTAAAACATTTTCTTTGACCAAAAATTCAGTATACCTTTCTGATTTTAAAGCGCATTAAAACATTTTCTTGTGATCCTAACACTGTGCATTCTGAGCCTAGTGGATTAGTTAGCCCAGTTAAGAAAGTCTTATATAATTGGAAGTGTGTTCTTTTAAGTTTCGGACAGAGTTTCTGGTCTATCTGTCTCAAATAAGCAGATCTACCAAGGTGCATGTTTCCCTGAAGTGGTTTGAGTAGACAGCAGAATATAAGGAAAACATATTTAGTAACTTCTCCACCTGAAATGGTACTCAAAGCAAGTTGGGACATGTGAGTCAACTTGCCTTCTTCTAAAGAAGATTCAGACCAGAATGTCCCTGAATCAACCACCCTCGACTCCTGCAGCCCTGACACTGGATGGAATGACAAGAATCAGCAGCAGCCATCAGAATGAGGTGTTTGCATCACAGATATTGACAACAGTGTGGCAAATACATTTTGGAAAATTGTGGAATGGAAATAAGAAGGGAAACATTGGAGGAGTGTCAACAAATGAATGACACAAGCAGACAAACATCTAGAATCGAAAAGGAATAAAAACTAAGTAAAATCGCCTACTATCTTAGGAAAAGGCTCCAAATTCCTAACCCTGCCATTCCCAGTCACAAATGGGCACATCTGTTCATAAAACCTTTGCTTCTGGCACTTTAAAAAAAGCTGTAAGCCATCATTTTCTCCAGTGAAATGCCCTCTTCTCAGGAGGAGAAATTATCTGCTGGAATCCCCTGAAATTATCCTTCATCAATTTATTAATTAGACGATCAGATATAGAATTGGCATTTGCAGAAATCTAAAAACATAGTTTAAATGCCAAAGTGAATCAGAATCAAATTAGATGGAAAATAGCTCAAAGATTATTCAGCTCTTATTCTTAGCTTGCCTGGCAGCTTGAGTAGGCATGGAGAGTCCCTGGCAGGCTATGGTATAGAGCAACTTCAAAGAGGAGCCAGACATCTACAGTAGGAAGTCTGTCCATGCAAGTGGGACCCAGATACCAGTGGCATCTTGGTAGGAATATTAGAAATTATACACACTAGGAAAGAAACATTGGCAGACCCTTGAGTTTAGGGAAGAGGCATTTTTTCCGTATCCTCTTGCCACATCCCTAATGCCAGTGGATTGTGTTTCTAAGGAATCTCTCTTCTTCCACTGCTTGTGGCAGCTGAGGCAGGAGGAGAGGCAAGGACAGTGGAGTTTGGTGTTTATGACAGTCTCAGATTCCAGCAGAGGAAAAGAGATAGTCTTGGAAACTGCAAGACAAATGAGAATACTCTCCTTCCTCTTTAAAAGAAAAAAATAAATCCAGTGGAAAGAGGCAAAATAAATTATGGGCATTCAGGGATGTGGGAGGAGCAGGTGGGAAGGGGAAGACAAATAATGCAGAGTATGTCATTCTAGCTATCTACAATTTGCCTAGGCAACATTCATTGTAATAATCAGGTAGAAAATACATGAAAAGGCACATACTTATGGAAATAGACTTCCTTCATAGGATAGGCGATGCCCCTATTGTTTGTTAGAAATGTATAAAGGGGGAAGAAGCCACCAATAATCAGATCCCCATCCTTAAACACACTGGGTTTCATCCTGAGGAAGCAGCTGGGATCAGCTAAACGACATGCAGAAAGGGGAAGCTGCAGGAGCAGGAAAGTAAAAATCAGTTGGAGCATCTCAGAAGTATCTCCAAGAATTATAGCCAAAACCTTACATGTGTGGAAGGTATGGAGCAGGCAGAGCTGAAATGGAACCTGTAGCCTCAAGCTTATATTTATATAAATACATATATGTGTATATGATATTAGTGTGAAACATAGAGGCAACTCTAATGACTCCAATGACTTATTTTGTTAAGCTTTTCCACCTACTCAGATGATTAGGGCATCTGGAATGCTTTCTGCCCTAGGGCCCTGCATCTGAGGTCCTGTGCCCAAGTTAAAAAGAAGAGCTGAAAAATATTTTTGAGGCTCATCCTTTTCACCCCTAGGTGCTATGATTTCATCCAAGTCCATGGAGAGCAAGGTCCCAGGGATCACCTCCTCCCCAGGCTCATTTAGTTCAAACTCTTGCCAATTAATCAGACCCATTCAATGGAATGGCACTTGTTGCATCAGAAGAATAATATGTTAAGAATGGGTTATGCCAGGTAGTGTTTAGGTAAGAATTTCCTGGCATTGTTCTCTCCAATGTCCAACATAGAGAGTGACAGCTTCATGCACTTAAGCCCAGGGTAGCCACATAATTTGCCTTGAATACTCGATGTTGGTCTCCAAACCATTCATGTGACCAGAAACACCCAGAAACCAATGTGTCCCTGCCTGGGAAAGGAACAGTCATGCTAAATTCAAATATCTCAAATCAGTAGCTTAAGAGCAATGTAGAAATAAAGTTTCATTTTGAATTCCTAAAATGTGACACCCTTATCTGCTCCTAAGCCTTTGTAAAGTATGCTAAAATCATAGACCAGCAAGTTCTACTGATCTATTTCTAACCTACAGATAGTTTCCTCCAATATTTGTGCTTTGTTGGGGACATGAAGTTACATTGGGAAACTCTTGTCTTTTCTCAGCCTAAAGCAGAGAACGATAGCTGAAAATTACCCCCATTTACCCTCTACCACAGAAAACACCTATGATACAGGCAACACCTCCAGATTTCTACAGCCCTAGAATAAAAAATAAAGGGCTTATGGAAACTGTCTTGGCAGGGAATTTACAGATATGTACATCATGGATGCACACACACAAATGATCAATTGCTAAGGAAGAGAGTTCTATGGTTTGGGATTATCACTTAAATTATGGCCTCCCACATTCAAGCTTTCCTCCTCTGATTTGGCCAGTTAGTGATACCTGAAGCTGTGGCTGGCAGAGCTCACGTAACCCCAGAAACATATAGACACCATAAACAGATGACAAGGGATTTATTCACTCTCTTCCAAGTAGGAGTGAGGATGATATGTCACTCATGCTGCACTGCAGTTTTATTGTTGTCAGAGCTGCTGGTGAAATCATTTCAATATTTGAAGTAATTGAGAGGAAGGTATGTGTAGATGAATATTAGGCAGATTAGGCAGAAGATTATTGGACTGTTTGTGATCCAAGCATTCCAAATTGGATAAGGATCTCTCAAAAGGTAACTGGAATCATGTCCAGCTTGCACTACCCTGGTATTAGTTTCAGGAATAATGTCTCCTTACACAATTCATGATGACCCTAAAAAGACCCTCCATGCAAATGAATTTTTCTTATCTAAATTCCTGGTTTGGTGGCTGAAATTGATTATTCTACTTTTCCAAGAAGAAATGTTTGCTTGGCTCTAGATATGCTAAAGGAAGAGTATATGCATGAGTTTGGGATGTGGGATCAATACTGCATGCATTGATATGAGACTGAAAAGAGTTGTATGAATGTGGAGCAATGCATTTGATCTGACATGTGATTGGTCTCAGAACTTGAAGCAAAGGTCTAAGTCTTGAGGACTTCTGAATCTGGTATGAGCTAGAGATTTAAGTGTCTGGGCTTAGAGTTTTAATACCCATTCTTGAATATTTATTTAAGTCCTAGTTCTGGGGTAGAGATTTCTTGGGACTGGTGGAATCAGACAAGAGTGAGCCCTGGAAGGAGAGAGAAAAACTCTTCAACTCAACTTAAGAAAGTTTACTTTAATTCCAGTGCACAGTAAGGCCTGAGTTCATTCTGTTTTATACCTTACATGGGATCCTGATCAAGGTCATGACTTAATGACTTCAAGATGACAAAGAAGCCTCCTAGGCTAGCATTAAAAGACATTTAAACCTGGCCCTAGCCTAGCACCACTTTTCCTCCCCATGGGTCCCAAGTATTAACCAAAATTGTGTCATTATCCCTCCTACTTAAGTAATACTTTGAGAGCCATGCTTGAGTCAGCACTGGGCTTCATCAAAGTGTCTCACCCCTCAGATATCCAAGTTTTTATCGATTCATGAATTAATACATTCTTATCATAGTCTAAGACATAATCACCCTCCCCAAACACCTACAAAAAAGTCTTTCTGTGTTTCATTAAATCTACTTTTGCCACTTTCCCAATCCATTCTTCATAGCAAAGCTAGAATGATCATTCTGAAATGTACATTGGATCTCATGATTTTCCTGCTAAAAGCATGTCAGTGCCTACACATTTACGTCAGAATCCAATACAAAAATGAAGTATAACTTTTCTTATTTGCAGTAATGTATCCTACATAGAGGAAATCCTGAAAAATCCACATTTAAGCTATTAGAACTAATAAAGGAATTCCACAAAGTGGTGGGGTACCTGGCACACTCTCACGGTTGCATGTTCATCACTCCAATCACCATTAGAGCATTTTCACTTTTCAAAAATAATAACAATAAACAAAAAACAGATAAACAAAAAAGAAAATTCCTCACACCTCAATCTCTCTCTGTGTCCCCTGCTGTACATTGTTGTTATGCCTGGCAATTCTTGCACAATTATTTATTTGTTTATTAAGCAGTTTTGTTGAGATATATTCACATACCATATGATCTATTCAAAGTGTATGATCAATGGCTTTTAGTATAATCACAATGCTGAACATTCATCATCTTAGAAATTACAGAACACTTTCATTACTTGCAAAAGAAAGACTCCACACCCCTTAGTATTCCTTCCTCAGCCCTATATATCCACTTCTAATTTCATCTTTACAAATTGGTTTATATTCACATTTTATATAAATGGAATCATACAACATGTATGTAGTTCTGGCCCTCTTCGCTTAGTATAATAGTGTTTTTGGTCTGATATTAACCTTTTGTAGTATTAACCTACATTTGTTCAGCATAAAAAAAAGTGGTGTAATATATAGAATTTTACCCATATTCATATTTCACATAATGTATCTATATTTCACATAATATACTGAGTTCATTATAGTGCAATCATACAGTATTTGTCCTTTTGTGTCTGGCTTGCTTCATTCAACATAATGTCCTCCAGGTTCACGCATGTTGTCATAGGTTTCACTTCATTTCTTCTTAAAATTGTGTAATATTCCATCATGTGTATACTCTTAAATATGTGTATCCATTCATCAGTTGCTGGACACCTGGGTTGATTCCAACTTTTGGCTATCTAGAATAAGGCTGCTACGAATATTGGTGTGCAAATGTGCATTTGTGTCACTGCTCTCAGTTCTTCTGTGTATGTACCTAGCAATGTTATTGCTGGGTCCCATTGCAAGTCTATATTTAACTTCGTTAGGAACTGCCAAACAGTCCTCCACAGCGGCTGTACCATTTTACATTCCCACCAACAGTGAATAATAATTCTTATCTCTCTACATCCCCCCACATACACATTTACAGTTTTCTGATGTTTTAATAGCAGCCAGTCTAATAGGTGTGAAAAGTTATCTCATTGTAGTTTAGATTTGCATTTACCTAATTGCTGGTGATGTTGAACATTTTTTCATGTGTTTCTTTGCCATTTGTATTTATTCTTTGGACAAATGTTTTTCAAGTCTTTAGCCCATTTATTATTCAGATAGTTTGTCATTTTATTGTTGAGTTACAGGACCTCCTTATATATCATGTTTATTAAACCCTTATCAGATATGTGACTGACAAACATTTTCTCCTATTGAGTCACCTACTTTTCACCCTTTTGAAAAAGTCCTTTGACATGCAAAAGTGTTCAATTTTGAGGAGGTCCCATTTACCTATTTTTTCTTTTTTTTAAACTTTATTTTGTACATTTAATAATTGAAAATATAAACAATTAAAAACTAAAAAGTAAACACAGATGAATAAATATATACATTTCCCAATTAAATGTAATGGATACATATAAATTTTTTTTTGAATCAAACAATATCTTGCACAATATGTTTGGTTCATAGTAATGCATTCATACAGTATTTGTCCTTTTGTGTTTGGCTTGCTTCACTCAACATAATGCCCTCCAGGTTCATCCATGTTGTTATATGCTTTACAACTTCATTTCTTCTTACAGTTGCATAATATACCATTGTGTGGATAGACCACAGTTTGTTTATCCATTCATCTGTTGATGGACACCTGGGTTGTTTCCAACTTTTGGCAATGGTGAATAATGTTGCTATGAACATTAGTGTGCAGATGTCTGTTCATATCACTGTTCTCAGTTCCTCTGGGTATATACCCAGTAGTGGTATTGCAGGGTTACATGGCAAGTCTATATTCAACTTCTTTAGGAACTGCCAAACAGTCCTCCATAGTGGCTGTACCATTCTGCATTCCCACCAAAAGTGAAGAAATGTTCCTATCTCTCTACATCCTCTCCAACACTTGTAGTTCTCTGTCTTTTTAATAGTGGCCATTCTAATAGGTGTGAAATGATATCTCATTGTAGTTTTGATTTGCATTTCCCTAATCATGAGTGATGCCGAGCATTTCTTCATGTGTTTTTTTGCCATTTGTATTTCTTCTTTGGAGAAATGTCTCTTCAAGTCTTTCGCCCATTGTTTAATTGGGTCGTTTGTCTTTTTATTGTTGAGCTGTAACATCTCTTTATATATCCTGG
>JAQZBX010094678.1:0-11999 GCA_029593785.1 Cabassous unicinctus | reverse complement strand
TCAGAAACTTAAAATTCCCTAGAGGGATTCAACAGCACACTGAAGACAGAGATGGCAAAAAAATAATAATCAAGCTCAAACAGACAGAAATTAGCGTACAAATTGCACAGGGTAGGGTAGGGGCAAAGGGAATGGGGAATTAATGCATAATGGGTGTACGGACGTTTTAGAAATGGAAGGTGATGGCGGTAACACACATCTTGAATGTGATTAATCACACAGAAATGCATGCTTGGAGTTGTTGAGATAGGGAGTTTTATGTTGTATACACACTTCCACAAGTTAAAAAAAGAAGAGCAACTAAAAAGACAATGACAATTAAATGCAATATGTGATCCTAGATAAGACCTAAAAAGGGAGGAATAAAGGCTCAAGAGGACATTATTGGAACATATGAAAACATTGGCATATAGACTGTAAGCTCTTAATCAATGTTAAATTTCTTAAACTTGATAACTGCACCTAAGGTGGTTACATAAGTCAATATCCATATTCTTAGGAAATGTACATGGCAGTATTAAGTGTTCAAGAAACATGACGTATACAACCTATAGAGTAACTGATAGATGAAAAAGGAGGAAGGGAGGGAGGGATGGAGGGAGGGAGGGCAAATGTGGTAAAATGTAGTGGATCTGCATATCTGGGAGGACAGGGGTACTGTGAGTTCCCTGTGTGGTGTTTGTATTAGTTTTTTAACTGTCCAATGAGTTTGAAGGTATTTCAAAATAAAAATTTCACACACAAAAAAAGTATTTCATTTTTTTATCCACCATGTTTGGCTGATATTTTTATTCATTCATTCTGTGAGAATCAGGGTAATTTGTGCACCAGGACTGTGCAGACTGTAGCAACTACCACAGGCTCGATTCTTGTCCTAGAGAAAAGCAGCTCACATGGAACACAGCTAGGAATGCCAAGCACTGTGTACAGATTTTCTCACTTAATCTTCAGAATAAGAAAAGAGTAGAGGTGAGTACAAAAGAACCATTACTTCTAAAATTCCCTATTATACTTGCTTAATTTCTTAATGAGGAAATGCAACATATGAAAATCTTTAACTTACAATTAATTTAACTTAACAGTTCAGTCATCATTATAAATATGAGACAGTTATAATCACTCAGGGATTGTTGATAGTTTTTTAAAGCTGAAAAAAATAACCAACGCAAAGCTTCAAAAACAGAAAATTATGCAAATGCTGAACTATCAGATTCTTAATCTTGATAATTTTTCTAATCTATTGCTCTTGTCCTATTACCTCCATTTGAAAAATCTTTCATCAATAGACTAGGGTTGTAATAATTTGTACAGTCAGTAACAACACTGGAGCTTTTCATTTGTCTTCTTTGCCAACTTGAGAAGTGAGCAATGGCACTCACCTTTTTGCATTTCTATGACTATTCACGAGATTAAATTCATGTTGTGAACTTACTATTGTTTACATTTCTTCTTTGGTGAACTGTCTGTCCTTTGCCCATTTTTTCTACTTTCAATGTTGAATGACCCGCATTTGTGCCTCTCTGTGCTTTAAATCTTTGCCTCTATAAAATGGGGACAATAACATCAATCTTATAGGACAGTTGTAAAAATTAAATGAGCCAATGTATGCAAAGTTTTATGCTTGACACAATGCAAGCACTCGCACTCAGTGAATTTTAGCCATGGTAATTTATTAATGAATTAATAATTCATTATAATGAATTGTTATTCATTAAATAAGGTCCTTTATATATTGAAATAGTGCTTCTTTTCAAACTTGAGATTATAGTACCCCTGGTGGAAAAGAAGAGTAAACTCATACCCTCATGTTATCCGGAAGTAAAAACCAAGCAGTACAACAGATGTACCAAATTTCCTTAAAAGATACAGGTTTAAGTATTCATGTAAATTTTACATGGCACTCCAAAATATATCAATATTTGCCTAAATATATTTTATTTGTCATTAATTTGCTATTAAGTAGCATTTAGGAATTAGTTCCTCCCACAGACATATTCTTTTTGGGTATTCATATCTCATTGGAGATGGACCTTTGTATTAGTCACAGTTCTCTAGGGAAACAATATCAACAGAAGAGAACTGTAAATAGTATGAGATTTTATAAAATTCTCTCACATGACCATGGGGAAGCACAACTCCATATTCCGCAGGCAGGCTGCAAACCAGGGGCTCTGATGAAAGTCCTTCATGAGTTCCCAGGAGACAATGGCTGTCCAAAGACGAGCTGGAAAATTCTCTCTGAATGCTGAAATCACTTTCCCTTTTAAGGATTTGATTGATCGGCTAAAACATCACTCACTGCTGATGGCAATCTCCCTGGTTGATTGTATATATAATTAGCCATCTATGCAGTGAACACACTGATGACTGAAGTCCATAAATTACCTTTTACTACAATTAGCCCAGTGCTTGCTTGATAAACAATTGGGCACAATTACCTCGCCAAGTTGACACATTAGCCTAACCATCACAACTTTATTAAGGATATTAATCTACTAGTTCTCATGTAATAGAAATAGAATGCCTTTTTATTTCGTTTGCAAAATTTTAAAATATACTTCAAATCAAACTTCCCTTCGTGGTATCTACCTGCAATGTCCTGCTTGGGAGAACCTTCTCCACTTGAGAATCAGATAAATATTCCCTGATATTTTCTTCTAATATGTTTAATATTAAATATTTAAGCCAAACAGAATTTTGTTTTGATGTAAGGCGGAAATCTAAAGTTGCGTATGTATGTATGTGTGTTTGTATGTATGTATTTTTCTTCTATCAAATTACAAAGGTTTTATATTATTAGTGTATTTATTTAGCTACATGTTTCATTAAATGTTTTACAAAGACTCTATTTAAACATAAATGGAAACTTACTTTTGTTTAATTATTTTCTTTTTTATATAGATAAGAACTGAAGAGCATTCTATCATTTTGGACACAGCATTTAATAGAAGAAAGCTTTTAGAAGTGGAAAAGATCCATCTAGAACTCTGTTGATTTTTCAAGGCTGTTGCTGAATAGCTTGGGTTTATAAAATGAAATTTCTATCCCCAACACATCAATGCCACTGGACATGCAGGATCAGATGGTCATAGCAATGCCCATATTAACAATCTATAGCACTAAAGAAACTTGTTGTACACACAAACCTTTTAGTTTCACAGTAAGAGGGGATAAATGCTGAAACTCTGGAAAACTCTGTCCTCTCCATCCCACCTGCATGACTACATCTACTCTCTTAGTCACAGTAGGAGAATCAAGGACATCCTTCTATGCACAAGGAAAGCAAAACCTTCTTTGTTGCTTGTTCACATCCAGTTGATTAAAGAATTGCATTTGCTACTTGCAAATAATTCAAAAATAGGTTTCTACATTTTCAAATTGCTTCATGTTCTTCTTACTTTATTTTTACAAGAAAAGAATCAATAAGATACCAAACAGTTGGCATTTGAATGTTTTTCCAAGAAGAATAGTTTCTGTCTCTGAAGTGTGACTGACGCAATAAAAATTTATTCCAGAACTACAGTACTTTAATGTGTTCCACACACAGTCCAGATGAAAAACAAAGAATAAATATTTTGACCAATCTGAAATCCTATTTGAGCCCAGAAGATAAGAACACATCCCCAAGCTGGGTACCTCCACATAATTTATTTTGAAAGACAATTAACAAAACTTTATTTTCTGAAGGTGGCCGATATGTGTTTAACTGACAGCTGCCCCTTCCTGATAACACATAGCCCATGCAAGCTGCAGCGCCACAGGTGTAATCACCAAACAACAAGCATGGGTCTACAATTAATTCCTAGGGCCGATCTGGTATACAGGAATCCAAGAATGTTCTCAGGGTCACTGCCAAAGCACAAGATGAGAGAAGGGGAATTCCAAATTGCTTTTAAAGGTTTAATAGATTGCAATACCTCATGGAAGTATGCTTATTATACTTGGTTAAGTATGGGATACAAAACAAATGTTTAATAAATGCCACGTGTTAGTCACATTCCAGTAATTTGTATTAATTATCTTGTTTTAATCCTCATAATTATCCTATAGTGTGGTATTACTATTATCCTAATTTTAAAGATGAGAAAATTTGCCCAAGATGACATTAACTGTAAATGACAAAGCCAAGATTCAAACCTCTCTCCACCACTAAACTTTACTTAATGCCCCCAACTTTCTCCCCTTTTCAGTAGCTTAGCAAAGAGCTGGCTTTGAATGTGTGAGTTAGCTAGGGAGAACCATCTGCCCCTGGACTTTTGGTAGAAGCTCTCACTCTACCAAGACCACCTCCTGAACCAGGAAGCTATGTGGTACATGATCAACATAGATGTTTTCTGTCCCCATTCCCCTGTAAATAAGTGGACCATGACAGGCCAGGGGCAGATCCTTCCTTTGAAGCCCTTTCCTGCGAGTGTCTCTATGCCTCACTCAAGTTTACCTCTCCAAGATAGAATGAAAGCAGGGGGTGGGGGTTTGCACCGTTACTAATCAGCTTGTTTTATCCTAATAAATTCTATTTTATTTTTACACTACCTGGTGCTAACTGTGTGTGAGTCTGCTCCTTTTGCACAGCAGCTGCCCAACACAGCATTTAGGGATCAAGCCCAAGAACAGCTTGCAATAGATTTAGGAACCTGTTACAACTTCATTTCACAACAGAAACCACGTGAATTTGATATTTTACATTAAATGCATACACTTCCCCTGCATACAAGGAACACTTCATGTAAGATACAACTCATCTACAGAGAATATAAAGAATACTCTAAATATCCCTTACTACAGACCTTTATTAAGACATTTAACTATCCTGTGTTCATCTGCATATCTTTCTGAACATTAGAGAAACAATTGTTTGTTTGGGGGATTAGATGAGATAAAGTGCCTAGATGGAACTTCTTTGGAGTAAGGCTTCCATAACTTGAGTTGCCTTTTGTCTGTTATTTTGTTTTTTAAATTTCAAATAAAGTTTTTTAAAAATTAACTATGTGCATTTTTATCATCTTCCACATAAAACAAAACACAAATTTATAATCAATATATATCGTCTAGGACTATATGTCAGATTGGGGCAAATACTATGAGGGAAACCCCTTTTTCCAAATGACTTTTCCAAAAATAGTAAATTAAATAAAATATGAAGTTATACTGCCCTCTACTGGTGAATGGTTAGTCTATGATACAATTTTCAGAGTCTAATAATGAGGTTAGATCGAATCAGCATGATAAACATATCCTCCATATCTTAGCAAAACCCACTAGGCAATTTCAGGTTTTTATACTTCACAAGTAAAAGACACTATTTTCTAAGTGAGAATACATGGTGATAATATATATATATATATTTATTTTTTTTGTCTCAAAATTGTTATTTTTCCCAGTTTGGAATCAATGAAAAAAGTTGCCAGATCAATTAAGAACTATAGAGTAAGAATTTTAAATGCTCATAAAGTACTACGGGCACATATAAATGCTATACTTATATTTATAGCATCCTCCTCCCCATTATGAAATTTTGATTACAAGCTAAATATCCAGCAGAAAGATTTCAGAACATTTTTACTATGTGTCTATTAAACACATTTAGACATCAGTTCAGAGTTCTACACCTAACCAGATACTATGAAAAACTAAAACAATGAAATTATTAGATGTTGTCCAAATAGTATTTTTTAAAAAAATACGTGAATACAGTTTATTAAAAAATTCCAAGACAGAAGTAGACTGTGGAAAAAGTGAAAGCCCCCCTTTACACACTTCAAATTCATTCCAACAGCCACAGACCACCATATAATTAACCACGTATATCCCTCCATTTCTGTCTCTACCCATTTACTTTTTTTTTTTTTTTTTTCAGGAGGTCCCAGGGATTGAAACCAGGTCTTCATCCATGGGAAGGAAGCACTCAACCACTGAGCTACACCAGTTCCCCTACCCATTTACATTTTAACAGCATAAACTTTTTGGTTTTTACTAATATATTTTGGAGCTCTTTCCCATATCAATATATATAGATTTATTTTGCTGTTTATAACAGGGGCATAGGAGAGAGGTTCTAAAAATCTATTTAGTCATTTTTCTACTGCTTATAACCATATTTTCACAATAGTGGGGGGGGGGACAAAGCTATAAATATCCTCGTCACAAGAATAGTTTTTGGAATCTTTGAGCCATATCATAAACCTGATTTTGTTCCATGAAATATATATATTACACATATATAAATATGTATATTAGTTTTTGCCATGCTAACATTTAGACACATGTTCATTTTAAAGCTCAAGAGCCTACAATTATATACAATTAACTTTAAAAAATATGTATTGCCAAACATTTTTCAGTGACTCAATAGAGCAAAATCATAACTGTTAATATCAGAAGCAACTGCCAAAGACTTTAAAAAAATTTAAAAAAAACTGTACCTATATAGTGGGAAATGAAGTATCATATATTTGTGGGAAAAGTTACCTCAGTATTGGTATGTTTTTTTATTTAAAAATACTCACCTTACATAAAAGAACTACCCAAAGCACATAAAAATAGTGACTGTGTGACCTTAAGAATGCTACACTCTTAAATCACACAGCATCCAATTGATCTGCCCTCATTATATGGGTCTTATTTTATATCACAGATGAAATCCCAAGCTGAAAATACAAACAACTCTATAAATAGCACATTTCCTTAAAGTTCAAACTTGCCATCTTTGTTCAGTAATACATACAGTTCCAGTCATTAGTTCTGCTATGGACTTAAACATATCAATGGCATAAAACGGGCTAGTTTTGTCCTCTTTTCACTTAGCTATAAATTTACTCTGAAGCATTATTAATGAAAAACACAGTCATAAACACTCAAGCTGTCATCAGGCTCCTTCCTGTTAAATTTACTGAAGCATATATTCTACTGTCTGTACATCTCCACACACGTATTTGAGAAAAATCATATGCAAACTAGAATTGATCTCTAATATACATCTTTCTCCCCTTGCAAATTGTCCAGTCACAAAGAGTCTATCATCCTGTTTTAAATGTACAACTTAATGCCTGAATGAATATTTAATCTATACTTATGTTTTCCCTTTCTGTTCAATACCCATTTCCCACTGTGTCCTATTTTCCCAAAACTGTAGTCACTCTACCCTTTGCCCATGCAGTTTTATTCTCAAGTCACAACGACTGTGTTTGGAATGAGTTGTTTCATTGCCATGGTATCCTGACTCATGGGCAGAGGAACGTTTTCTCATGATGCCTTGGATTACTGTGATTTCATTATCCATTTCCTGCTCTATAAGGAAGAGTTCCATTAAAAGTATACATTTAATACAGGCAGGACCAGTGAATTGAAGTGGGCAAGGGCAAAATTAATAGAATATAGATGTCCCAAGAAAGATACAGAATCCCAAGAAGGAATTCATGGTAGAGATGGGATTCTGTGTCGAAATATGAAGGACTGCTAGAATTTTGACATGCTTTCTCAAGAGGGCTTTCCATATGGGAATCAATAGCCTATACAATGTAACCCTGTTTAGGAACAGAAAACGGTCAAGCCAAAATGAAGCATGAGAAGTGAAAAGTGGGCAATGGGACTATAAGGCAGGTTGAGAGCCTGGAGACAGCAAAGACCTCCTTTAATGGAGTCCCAGGGGAGAATATCCTGTGACACAAATAGGGCATTATCCTACCTGGAAGCTCTGTGACTTCCATAAAGTATGTGACTTTAAATACCCTGGTTCCCTACAGTTACTAGCATTCTAAGTCTCAACACAAAAAGGACATCTACATTTATTACAAGAACAAGAAGAGAGCAGGGAATTGGGAAAGACGTGCCCATTCCACAGTCAGTATTTGGAAGAAGTAAGTCCAGATGAGTGCACAGTGGCAGCTAGGAAGAAAGCAGAACACAGGCTCAATCCTGGAGTCATAAGCAAATAGCAACTTCTGTAAACAAAACTACAAAAATACTCCAACACGATTAAATAGCAAACAATAAACTGGGAAAAATGTTTATAGACACGAGGGCCAAAGTTTCATAACTTTAATTTATAACAATATTCAAAATAATATTTTAAATACTAAAATATCAAGTAAAACAGGCTATTAAAGTTGTTCAAATGTCCTCCCTAGCAATTTTAAAACTAAAACAAAAATAAGTTTATAAATTTTTCTTAAAAATTAGGAAAATTATTTTAATAACCACAATGTTGACAAAAATCATTTTCATGTGACTTTGTATAAGAAACAATCTGACAATATGCATCCAATACTATTTGATTCAATAATTACTCTTTTAAGATCTTATCATGCCTTAAGGAACAAGAAAGTTGGACAGTAATTTATGCATAAGGCTCTTTACGGAAGTATAATTTATAAAATACTGAAATTCTGTAAACAATCAAACTCCATAAGAAAATGGTTAATTTAGCTTACATTCATAGAATGAAATACTATTCATCTATATTAAACAATATTTTTTAGGGACTTTATAATGGCATGAGAAAATAATCAAAAACAATTTAAGAAAATAAGCAAACTAAAATATATATTTCATAATATCCTAATTTTTAAAAGAATATGCTTATAGAGATGACGCTTATCTCCGCGTGGTGAGAACAGAGGGGTTTTTACTTTCTCCCTCGCCTTTCCCTTATGTTTAAATTGTCCATAATGAGCAATAAGAATGGGAAAACCAATACCCATTAGGAAGAGGCAGAGATTCAAGGAAAAGACAGACAAAAAGACATACAGAGAGACAACACAAATAGACAGAAAACCCGCAACTATAACAAACGGCCTGGCTTCGCAAAGTGGGTCCAAGCTCTCATTAAAATACCTCTCTCTGGTCCCACAGTATCTGGATCACTAGAACACTTGCTTCCCAAGAACCAATGCCTTCTCCCAAAAGTCTATCACAATAAATGTTGAATTAAACTAAACATCCATCTAAGAAATTTGGTAGGCACTGATTAGAGGCTCCACACCTTCTGCTTCAAAGGCAAACTCTGTAATGAGAACTACATATAGTCCATAAAACCCCACTAAGAATTTGAAACAAGATGCTCTAAGGATAAGGATACCATAAAACCCAAGGAAGACAATTCCTACCGCAGTGGTGTCTGGTTGACTTTATCCTGTGGAGTTTCCATAAATAAGAAGCACTATTTATTTCAGATTATTAATTATAAATTCTAAAAAATAAATATGACTCTAACTGCTATCACATCAATCAGTTCCAGAAGGTAAATGGAGAAAATAAACAAAAAGACAAAAAAGTGCCATCTTATAATGAAATCAATAGAAAATGTATCATATAAATCATTTCATATCAGTGAGATCATACAATATTTGTCCTTTTGTCTCTGATTTATTTCAGTCAACATGATGACTTCAAGGTTCATCCATGTTGTCACATAAATCAGAACTTCAAACAAAAGGTGGTATATATATACAATGGAATATGACTCAGCATTAAAAAGGAATGGAATCCTGACTCGTGGTTATTTGATTATAAGTAAGACAAACTAAACGGGTACTGGTAAGCATTATCTGCTCTCTTGCAAACAATGGGCAATAATTTCTTGACTTTCTTCCTCCATGTACATGTTGGAAATCTATAGTATCCATTATGGTTATTGCAGCTGGTATTTTGTTTCTTATTTGTTTTTGTTTATGTTATGCTCAAAGATCAGTCTGGGTTGTCTTTTCCTTTGTGGCATTTCTACTTGGATTTCCCAATATCATGGAACTGTTGACTAATGTCATTAAGTTACTTTTTCATGTCATGAAAAATACAGTAGGATAATCCTGAGACTAGAAAAATGCATTTCTAAAGGAATTTATTTACATTTATTTGTACAATTCAATCCTACAAAATATGAGGACATAGTAACAAATGCTGCCAGAGAGTAAAACAGGAAATACAGTGGCAATATAACTAACTTCCAGTATTAACTGTGGTGGAACAAGCTGAGGTGGCAGGGGCAAGCAGCCCCATCAACAAAGACAGGACTGGAATGTGTGAAGGCACCAGGTCCACCTGACCATCTGCTCTGCACCAAGGGAAGGAAAATAGAGCAATGAACTAACACATTCATTTTCAAAGTTCTCATTTGTTAACAAGATCTGTGCAGTGAACTCTTATGCACTACTGTGTTTCTGTGTAGCCCAACAGAAAAAAATCCACTGGAAACCACCTATCATACTTTACTGGGATATTCTAGAAGATTTTTCTAATATCTATAGCCTAAAACTTTTTCTTGCCATATGAAAGATACATTATAAAAATAATAACCAGCATGCAAAACAATGTGTCCAATATTAATCAACTGTGTGAAGATTTTTTTAAAGATTAGTATATTTATGCTGACATTTTCTGAAAGAATATACAAGGAACTTTAAGTAAGGGATTGGAAAGGCTATCACATTTTTCTGTTCTCTTTAATTTTTTTTTAAATCATAGCCAGGTAATTATTTTTTCCTTTATTTTTTATAAATTTCCACGATGGGTATTTGGGTAGTAATATTAGGAGCCATATTTATTCCCTTTTAAATAATTTCCTGGAAAATTAAAAGGATGAAATTTTAATTTCAATGAAAATTACTCAACCATTCCCATATTGGTTGATATGTTAGTTATAATTTGATTTTTGCTGCTAAAAGTAGCACTGCACAAGAAAAAATAAAATAAAAGAAGTAGCACTACAGCCACCATCTTTGTAAATAAAATTCTGCCTACATTTCTGATTCTTTCCTAGGTGTGTAAAAAATGAGCTGGAAGGTATGGAGAGGTTTACTGTTGTTGATGCACACTACCTAACTGCTTTTCAGGATGTGTATGCCAATTACGCTCCCACCAACAGAAGAACAGAGTGCCTACTCTACCAACTACCTTCCCTGGAGCAAAGGGAATTTTCCTTTCATCTTTGCTAATATAAGAAAAAAAATTGTTCATTATTACTTTGAATACCACTGAATTATGAACATTTTTTATTCTTATTTGCCTAAAAAGAAACAAGTTTATGCTGTATCAATAATCATTAGAACAGCCCAATCTGTATAAATTCAGAGAGAACTCTAAATACACATTCCTGAGACCTGGGGATACTCTGCCAAGAACCACTGAAATTTGTCATTAGGCCTTGTTTACTCATTTCACAAAATACTTTTTATGAAAATTTAGAAAATTAGTTATCTAGAAACTAGCTGCTTTTGTTTGTTTAATTCAGTAAAACCGGGAGTACGTGAAACACAAGTGTGGACTATAATCAAACTTAGCAGTAATCTGTAACATTCATGATAGCTTTCTTTCTAAGGGTTTACAAAACATGATCTTTCAAATTCAACATAGGGCACAAAAGCTGCAGCATGTTTTTTGAAGACATAAACAACAACTTCAAATTTCTCTTTTCAGCAATCTGTCCCACAGAACCCCAAAAACTGTTAGTTAATGTCACTTCTTTTCATACTGCCCTAATTTTGGCAAGAAGTAAAACTGAGTGGATGTGAGAAATCAGTAGAAATCTGCCCAGCCTGCTGTTAGCTCTAATTCTGCAAATACTAGTCTCACAGCCACTGCTTCCCAGTTCAAGGCCAGTCTTCCAAAATTAGTTTTCAGGGAGTTCCTCGATTTGGAAAAGACCCATGATGAATCAGTTTTTAAAAATGTATTCAGGGAAACGAATGTGGCTCAAGCAAATGGGCTCCCGTCTACCATAACGGAAGCCCAGGGTTCGATTCCGGGTGCCTCCTGGTGAAAGGCAAGCTGGCCTGCATGGTGAGCTGGCCTGAGTGGAGAGCTGGCCCGCGCAGGAGTGCTGGGGCCCACGCGGAGTGCTGGCCCGCACAGACAGCTGGTGCAGCAAGATGATGCGACAAAGAGAGACACAGAGGAGAGACAATAAGAGGCACAGCAGACCAGGGAGCCGAGGTGGCGCAAGAGATTGAGCGCCTCTCTCCCACTCTGGAAGGTCCCAGGATCGGTTCCCGGTGCTGCCTAAAGAG
>JAQZBX010094677.1:0-11990 GCA_029593785.1 Cabassous unicinctus | reverse complement strand
TATTATTTCCTCAAATACTCTTTCTGCCCCTTTTCCTTTCTCTTCCCCTTCTGGAACTCCCATGACACGTATGTTGTTGCGTTTTGTGTTGTCATTCAACTCTCTGAGCCCCTGCTCAATTTTTTCCATTCTTTTCTCTCTGTTCTTTTCTCTCTTCAATTTTAGCTGCTCTGTCTTCGGTATCACTTATTCTTTCTTCCATCATTTTGAGTCTGCTGTTGTATGCCGCAAATGTGCTGACTTCACTTATTGTGTCTTTCATTCCCATGAACTTTGTTACTTTTCTGTTCAGGATTTCAAATTCTTCTTTGCGTTCTCTCAATGTCGTCTTGATGTCATTTATCTCTTTAACTATATTGTCTTTCATCTCATTAATTTGATTTTGGAAATTTGTGCTCATCTCACTGATTAGTTCTCTCAAATTCTGCATCTCTTCTGGGACTTAGATGTATTCCTTTTCTTGGGCCATGTCTTCTATTTTCTTAGTATGGCTCGTAATTTTTTGCTGGTGTTTAGGCATCTGGTTAGCTTGTATTTTACTTAGATGTTTAATTCTTTCTCTTTCATAGGGTTTTAGTGGCAGGAGGCTGTGAGTTACCACAGCTCTTTGTTTTTTGGTTCACGCTTGATTGTTAGGATTGTCCTGCTGGTTGCTCAAAACTGGGCACTGGACCCAGTAATTGGTTGTAGAGTCGTTTCCTAGGGCCTTGGGCAGGGAGGCTATAGAGGCCAGGAAAAGCCTCTCCTATTTAATTTTAATTTTCTTATGTGCACTTCCTTGGTCTGCCAGGAGATGGCGCTCGTTGGCAGCTCGCAATTCAATGCCTGGTCGGAGTGTATTTGTTGTGACACAGACCAGATCATTGTGATAGAGCTTCCCGTCTGGGGGCTAAGAGCCTTGCAATTCAAACTTTCTGAGACAGTTCTCCAGTCTTCTCTGGCAGCCCCCTCCCTTTTCCCAGCTAGGAAATATTTCCAGTCCCCTCTGAGTCCTCAACAATCAGTCCCTGTTAGTAGAGGAGGAGATTGGGAGGTTTGTATATCTTTAGCGCCTTGCAGGCTCCTAGGCAAACAATGGCACAGCCCCACCCAGCCTGGACTGGCTCTCGGGACAGGGCAGACCAAACCTGCGAGTCAAAAGCAGGGTCAGCCCCAGGCTCTATCTCCCCTCTCCTGTGGAGTCCTCAACAATTAGTCCAGGCTAGAAGAGAGGGAGGTTGCGAGGGTTGGATTTCTCCAGTCCTTCCTAGGCTCCCAGGGCAAACTGCTGTGTGGAAGGGTTCCCGCAGCCCAAATCTGCAGGTCAGAACTGAGTCAGCCTTAGGCTGTGTCCCTCTCTCTCCCCTTTCCTGGGGTGGTAGATCCCTGGAGCCCCCTTTGTCTGTAGTCGCAGGCCCAGAGGCCCGAGAATTCTAAAGAATGTGGGGGAGGGTGCCGGCAGCAGCAGTCGCTGCTGGTTCCAAGTCACCGTTCTGTTGTTGGGATTTCCCTCTTTTGTCCCTCTCTCCTCTGGGTGGTGTGCAGCCTTCACCTGCTGTCCCAAACCCTAGAAGATCTATTTCAGGGCTGTTTCAGCCTGTCCTCTAGCTATTTTTCTGGAGAAGAGATTCCCGTGTTGTACTAGTCCGCCATCTTCCCTGAAGTCCCCCCAGGTGGCTATTGCGATCCCACAGGCAGGTGGCAGCTTAATCTCCAGGGGTGGCAGTGGTGAGAGAAGTGGATGGACTCGAGAAGCCTTGGGACAGATTAGTGGGGCCTGGTGACCAGTCGACAGGGAGAAGTCAGGAACGACTCCCAGGTCTCTGGCTTCTGCAGCCAGTGGGGAGCTGACAGCCTCCCTAGTACACAGGAACATGGTGCAGGAGCAGGTCGGGGGGAAACTGGGCTCTGGTTTGGACTGGGCCAGCCCATGGTGCCAGGTAGGGATGAGGCAGTCATCAGGGCACAGTAATGGGGTGCCTCCCATGGGGCTCTTCTGAGGGTTAGAGGGGATGGTGCATGTCCGGCACCTAGAAGAGCTCAACGCCGAAATGGGTAAAATTGTGAATTTTGTTTCCTGTTATGTGAATTTTATCTTAATTTAAAAAGACACAGAAAAAGAGCTCAATAGCCGTACTTAATTCTCAGGCCAGTGATTCTTATCCAAGGATCTCAAGACCCAGCTGCCTGGGGCCGTCCCTGAGGAGGGGGCGCTTCTGCCCAGGGCAGGCGTGCAGGGGCTGCTGGGCTGACCCACTGCAGAGGCCCCAGGCAGAAGGCCTGGGCTGGAGCTTGGGAGGGAGTGTCTAGAAGGTACCTGGAACTACGGGAGGGACCAGGCTGCTGGGGTGACGAGGGTTTGTGAGAAGAGGGAGGGAGTGGGCCGGGCACTGCAGCATTTAAGGGGTGGCAGAGAAAGGGAGCCCGGAGGGCATGTGGCAAGGATGTGGCTGCGCACAGGGCAGGCAGGCGAGGCTCCCCCGGGGGAGGAGAGCGGGAGGGCGCCAGGCCGGCCCAGGCCCCGTTTCTGACACCCATTTGCTTTCTTGGGCAGAAATTTCAGCCGACTTCAAGGAGTCCTCGCCCCTGCCCGGGGAAGAGAAGCCCTCCCCGCCCACAGCCTGCAGGCCCGCCCTGGCCACACAGCCCTCGCCCTCCTCCGAGCTCCCCCAGGCCGCCCCACCTCTGCTGGCGTCGCCCCCACTGCCCGCGCGCCTGGAGGACTTCCTGGAGAGCAGCACGGGGCTGCCCCTGCTGACCAGCGGGCACGAGGGGCCTGAGCCTCTCTCCCTCATCGACGACCTCCACAGCCAGATGCTGAGCAGCTCTGCCATCCTGGACCACCCCCCGTCACCAATGGACACCTCGGAATTGCACTTTGCCCCAGAGCCCAGCGGCAGCATGGGGCTGGACCTGGCCGACGGCCACCTGGACAGCATGGACTGGCTGGAGCTGTCATCGGGCGGCCCTGTGCTCAGCCTGGCCCCCCTCGGCACCACGGCCACCAGCCTCTTCTCCACAGACTTCCTCGATGGCCACGACTTGCAGCTCCACTGGGATTCCTGCTTGTAGCTCTCCAGCTCCAGAGATGGGGGGTGGGGAGGGGCCTGGAAGGTGGGGTGCTGGGGAACTGGAGCTCATCTTGCTTCTGCTTGACTCGGCCTCTCCGTGGGGTTGTGAGTCTTGACAATCACAGTCCCTGCTTTTTCCTCTTCCCTGGGAGGCTGGAGCGGAGGGTCCCTACACTGGGCTCTCCCAGGGCAGAGAGAAGCCTCCAGGAGCGGTTCTGGGCCCTGGGCCTGGGGGCGTTTCAGTCTGACCTTTTTTGAGATCTGAGGTGCCATGTCTGGCTGCAGTTTGGCTAAAAGGAGACAGACACCCTGGGCTGAGGTGGGTAGAGGGCCCTCGCCTTCCTTCTCTTCCCCTTCCCTCTGAGGGAAGAAACTAGCTGGACCTCTACCTCCCCCTTCCCCGTGTCAGCCAACCTCGGGGCTCCCTGGCCTTTGTGTCTTGGTGTAGCATAACCACTCAGTGGTTGGTGGCAAAACGTTTCTGTACAGGTGTATATACCTCTATATTATGTATCAACACGCAGACATACACGCGCACATATATATTTTCTGGGGAGATGGCCGCAGCTCCCTCCCACCCTACTCTGCACATACTGAGGGGCCTGGAGTCAGGGTCACCCTGGTTCAGTGGAGCATAGTCAGGTGCCCCTCACCATGGGGCTTGCCCGGCGTGCAGCTGCCCCAGCCCCACCCATCACGTGTGTTTGACATGTAGGCTCCCTGGCCACAACCCGTACCCCAGCTGTCCTGCTTCCTGGCTCCTTATCAGTGCCACAAGGACAGAGGTGCTTCCTGGCCCTGGTCCTGCCACCAGCTCCACCCTGTCGCCTCACTGCAGCCAGCACCAGGCCAGGGGCGCCAAGAGATGGGCAGAGGCTCTGGCTGCCTCCTGCCCTGGGGCTGCCAACCTCACAGTCTGGCTTGTCACAGTCACTAGTCAAGGATTTAGGGATAGAGTCACCAAAACAAGGGCTGGGACAGAGGTGGGGAAGCTGTGTGAACTTTTTAAAATAAAAACAAAAGCGCCAGCTGGTTTTGGTCAATCCTGAGGAAGTGGTCAGGGTCTGAGTCCCACCCCCCTCGCCCCCATCAGGGGTGATGCCACAGCCCTGCAGCCTTTCTGGCTGCAGGACGGGAGCAGCAGTCTCAACGACGGTTTACTTACAAACCAGAGGCCAAGGAGCCTTTATTTGCCATTAACGCCCCACCACCCCCTTCCTGAGCAAAGAACTGTGACTGTCCCTGTTCACAAGGCTCGCAGGTGTACAATGTCATTGGGGCCCCAGGCACTCAGGAGGAACAGGCTTAGCTGGGCACCCCAACTTCTCTCCAGCCAGACCCTGGCCCTGTGGGGGGGAGGAGGGGGGAGGGCTCCCAGCCATGTACTGGCCAGGCCTCCCCAGGCCAGGGTCTTCTTCCCCTGACCCCACGGTTCAGGGTGGGCCTGGGCAGCGTTTCTCTCTTCCTGCTCTGGAAGGCCTGGGTGCAACAGGGCCCTGGAGGCAGCTTGTCAACCGTCTATGTCCCAGCTGAAAAGGTGGTGCTTCACCAGCATGTCCTGCACACCCTCCTTCAGGGGCTGCTTCTGCTCCTGCGCACAGGACAGCTGTCATGGGCCTCCAGGCCAGGGCACTCCTTCCCCGGGCCCTGCCTTGGCCAACTCCAGAGGCTGCCAGGTGTCAGCCCACTGCTGCTCCCCCGGGGGGACGAGCTACCTGGAGAAACCCATCCAAACCACCCACCTCTCTCTTGGCAGGAAGTTCCCAGTCCTGGGAGAGGCTGAAGGCAAAGCAGCAGAGGACTCTGGAGGTGAGGAAGGTGGAGGTGAGGTTTACACCCTGCCTCCACCCCTTCCTCTACTCCCCCAACGCCAGGGTGGGAGGCTGGGGAGGCTGAGGCCGCTCCTGCCTGTGCGGAGGCTCTCACCGGAGCTCGCACTTGATCTGGACCCAGCCGGGGCTGCGCAGGAAGGACCAGGGCTGGTACCACTTCTCCACGGTCGGCAGGCTGGAGCAGAGCACCTCCAGCCACAGGTGCAGGACCTGCTCACTGGGGACAGGGCTGGGAGGAATGGGGTGCCGGGGCCGAGAAGGGCCCTTCTCTGCCCCCATCCACAGCCAATGCCTCACACCTGCCCTTGCAGCAATTCCCAGACCACCCTCCACGGGAAAGGTGTGCCTGGCTCGGGCCAGACAGGGTTCTTAGGGTCCTCCTTTGTTCCTTTGGGCGTCTCCTCACCCACATGCCACCCCCCACCCCAACTCGGCTCCCAAACCCTTTCTCTACACACAAGCTCAGGGCCCCCCGTGCCTCCCTGGTCCTCTGAACAGCCCTACTGCCCTGTCGCGGCTCTCTCCCCTTGGCTTCTGAGACATGAAGCTTGCCAAGGCCACTGCCGCCTCCTGGGTCTCAGGGCCCTGTGCCCTGCTCTGGCCTCTTCCCCGGGGGGCCTCTCGCTGTCCAGGACGTGCCCACTCAGCCCTGATGGTCCCCTCGCACCCCTCAGGCAGCTTCCTAACCCCACCATCCCCTCATTTGTTGCAGTGGCCTTGTGTCTGGTGAGCAACTTCACTAGGTATCTTGCCAAAATGTGGCCGTCACAGTTCCCCCGGGCACCTTCCCCTGGAAGAAAGGCTTTGGCTGATGCCACTTGGCATCAGCTGCCAGACCCTGGCCACCTTCCAGGCTTTGTCTGTTGAAGGTCCAGCCCAAGGGCCACCCCGAGCAGGCAGCCTTCCTCCCAGCCTGAGGGGCATTTGCTCATGGGTGGACCCTGGGCAGCACCCTCTGGAGGACGCTCTGCGCCTTGTTCCCCCACCCGGGCCTAGCACCGAGCAGGCATGAGCACCCAGGATGCAGACCCTCACTTGAGCCCCACGCAGATGAGGGAGCGGAGTTTGACGTCCATTTGTGCGTGTGCCGCATCGTGGGTCACATTCACGGACTGCACAGCCTGGAGAGGGCATGGGGGCCGTCACTCAGAAGCCTCCACCTGCCACCCCAGAAGCCTCGAGGTCTGGCCGAGCAGGTCCCGCCTACCACCTCCACTTACCCGGTACAGCAGCTCCTCTGGGGTCAGGACTTTACCATCCTCGTCCAACCTGGGGGGCCAGGGGGAACCACAGCTCCAGCTGCCCCTGAGCTGGGCTCTGCCCGCTCCCTCCCCAAGGCCCATGGACGCTGCCAGGAGGACGCAGGGCAGCCCAGTTACCTGTAAGTCTTACAGAGGACCAGGCGCGAGTACACCGAGTCAAAGTCTCTCTCGACCTCCCGGCCTGCAGCCTGTGGGGAGACGGAGTGGGTGCTGGGTCAAAGCCACAGGGGCAGGTAGGGCCTAAGAGGGGACACGGGGAGGGGTACCACAGCCCTGACCTACCTCCTCGATAAACAGCCAGGGGTGGCAGGCGCCCCCCAGCAGGGATGGCTTCTTCAGTCCATGTTCAAACAGGGCCTTGAGGGCTGGGCAGAGAGTCCCTCGCACGAGGTCTGTGACACCCTCAGTCACAGAGTCGTCCCCCGCGATGGAGTACTGATGGTGGCAGGGAATGGTCTGAGCAGCCAGAACCCCCCTCCCGTGACCTTGCAGCCACCGCTACAAGCCACTCGGGACAGGTCTCTAGGAACCGCCCCGTCTTGCCCACCCTCTCACCTCTTTGCTCCGCTCATCCAGGACTTCCACAAACTTGGCTGGAAACCAGCCTGCCGGAGAAGCGGGGCCCTGTGAGGGGCCAGCACAAGGGCCGGCCCTGACCCCCCAGCCCTGCCTGCAGCTTCACGGGCAAGGAGCACAGCACGCGCTTGGGCCGCGGGGTGGCGGGAAAGGCCCAGATCCTGCTGAGTCCCGAGGGCGAGGCCTCCAGCAGAGGCAGGGGAGTGGGCAGGAAGGCTGCACCGCCCCATCCTCAGGGCCCCCGTATTTGCCGCTCAGCCAGCCCCACCCCACCCACGCAGACCAGCAAAGGCCTCACCTCTCAGGCCGTTGAGCTCCCCCACCCAGCAGTGCTCGTCCTTCTGGGAAATGACCTGCAGACGGGGAGGCAGTGGCAACGACACTGCTGCCATGGCTTCCCGGGCCAGCGCCTCTCCCACACACCTTCGTCCTCAGCAACTCAGCCAGGCCAAGATCCTCCGCCTCCCCCCCGCCCCCCCGTTTTCCAAAGCAGAAGCTCATGGCAGGGGCTGGGGGTTAGGGAACCTCCCACAGCCTCAGGGGAGCAGGAGGCCAAGCTGACCCCTTCCCTGAGGGCTGGACTGCATGGCAGAGTAGGGGGTGTCCCCGCGCCTCACCCCACCGCACCGTGATGATGTCGTTCTTGCGGAAGCCCAGCTCATCGTCATCGTGCCGCTCGAAGTCCAGCAGAGCCTTGGCCCGGCGCGGGTGGCTGCGTGAGCAAGCCACATAGTTCTCGTGGTCCCGCTGATGGCTCTCCATGCTGTAGTCTGGGGTCAGCTCCTGCCAGAGTGGACAGAGGCCCACCTAGGCGGAGGGGCCTCCGCACCCCCGCAGGGCTGGGAAGCCATCCAAGCGGCTGGGAAGCCGTCCGAGCGGCTGCACATGGCCTGGCACACACACACACTGCAGGGCGCCTGCCACTCACCACACTACAGTTTTTGGGGTCTGTGCACTGGAAGTGGTGTGCCACACGCAGGATGGCTTCCCGGAGGTCAGCCACCAGTTCCGTCTGCTTGATGTTCTTGGCCTTGAGCACCTCCAGGTCATCTTCCCCTAGGAGGCCGGCAGAGCTGTGGCCACCACTGCCCCGCCTGAACCCCTCCCTCCTCCACCCACCCCCTCCCCCCAGCAGAGGACATCAGAAGTTGAAGCCTGTGAGGAAGAAGGACGCAGGCACCAAGATAGAGCACGCCATGGGCCGCGTGTCCACCCCGCATGCCCTGCAGCAGAGCTCTCACCAAAGAGCAGGGAGCTGAGGCCAGGCTTCCTCCGCTGGGTCCTGCGACGAACAACCTATGGGCAGGAGGAGGTGGGTGGCAGCCCCGGGTCCCGATGCCCAGCAAGCCAAGGGCCTCAGTGCCAGAGGACGCTGAGTCGGAGCCCGTTCCGTGCGCAGGCCCCCGGTCGGCCCTGTACTTGTGCTGCCTCGTCTGACCCAGCCTGTGAGGCAGGGCCCGACAATCAGAAAGTGGGGTCAGTTCTAAGCCGGGTCTGTCCCAGCCCAGGCCAGGGTCACAGCCAGGAGGTACGCCTGGCCCACAGAGGGCGGAGCTGGGGGCACAGGGAAGGACCTCTCATACCTACCTGGGAGAGGGTGCTGGCAGTGCTGGTCCCCAGGAGCTGGCCCTGGTCTGCCATGAGGTAGGCCAGGTGCTTGTGGCGCTGGGTCTCCAGGGCCCCATCAGTGAGGGAGCCGGCCAGCCGCACGGCCTCCCCGAGCAGCAGCTCCGCGTCCTCTATCTGCCACGGGATGTCGGACAGTGTGTTGAAGATGGAGGCTGAGTTCTCTGACTGGATCAGCTCCTCCTCCTGGGTCAGGCAAAGGAAGGATGGGGGGAAGAGACTGTCATTACCGGGCCCTAGGTGACCCCGCTTCACCATCTGTCTGGGACTCTTGGGCACTGCCATTGGCATCAGTGGGTGACCAAGCTGAGCACAGGGAGACCTGGCCTGGGAGCACCCTGCCTGCTGCAGGGGCCTCTCGGGAGGAGGCCTGATGGAAGAAGAGGTGGAGGGAAGAGGAAGGATGGCTTCTGCCACTCCCCACAGTGGCCTGCCAGGGCAGTGTGTCTGACACACGGGGCTTCTGTTCCACAGCCCAGGACGCGGGGTGGAGTGACCCTGCGGTGGGGCAGCGGGAGGCCGTGAGCACCTTGAGGCGCAGCATGCCCAGCGTGGTCTGGAACAGCACCAGGGAGCCCTCGTAGAAAAACAGATCCCAGATGCGCAGCAGGAGCCTGATGTGCACCACGCTGGCGAAGGCCGTGAGGAACCAGTGCAGCGTAATCAGGGACAGCTCTGTGAACACACAGACACTGCGGCTGGGGCCAGGGACAGCCTGGCATCCCTCAGGGATGTCCCCTGAAAAGCAGCCAGAGGCCTTGCCTGCTCAAGCGGAGGGAGAAGAGATGAGGGCGTCAGGGAACGTCAGAGAACAATGTGAAACGAAGAGCGTGTGCATTCTGCACACGTGCGCCTACGACTTGGCCCTCAGTCAAATGAGGTCCTTCTTCCTCCCAAGAGAGCAGGATGCCCCATCCCCTGCTGGATGTGGCCTGAGGCCCCAGAAAAGAAGGTGGGGGCCAGACCCCTACCGATGTCATGCTCCTGGAGCAGCTTGTCCAACCGAGGCAGGTACTGGACGATGAGGTGGCGCAGGACCCGCTGGTCTGTCTGGACGCCCAGCAGGGTGGAGCTGAAGTAGGAGGCAGGCAGCAGGTCCTCGACGATGGTGCACATCATCCAGAAGGCATCCTCCTCCTCCAGGAACAGCAGGAGGCAGGCAGCCACCTGGCCCAGGCAGGGGACAAGGGGCCTCTAACCACGTCTTCGTGCAAAGTAGAAAAGGCACCCCCTTGGGAAGACCACTTAGGGAAGACGGCCCCTCTGAGAGGACAGACAGCTGAGGTCGGCCTGCCTCTGGGCGAGGGCCCCACTCACCATGCCCGTGCCCTGGCAGTAGCCAATCTCCGGGTAGAGCCAGGCCAGGGCGCGGAGTGTCCTGCGCAGACGGGGCACCCCAATGCTGCCTGCGCTGGCGAAGCAGGCGTTGCTGGGCATGGTGCGGAGCAGGTCCTTCTCAATCTGCCAGGCAGCCGGCCAGCGCCACAACAAGGAGACCCCGTGGGCCCTGGCTGCAGGGTCTCAGCAACAGTGGGTGCCAACCCCTCTGGACCCGGCTGACACCCTGGGACACCCCAAAAGGTGGGCTGGAAGACTCCTGCAGGCCCACCCCAGGCAGGCTTCCCTCCCAGGAATGGAGGTTTCTTATGGAAATCCTGCCTCAGGATTAGATCCTAGCTAATGTGTGGCTGATGACATCAGATTTACCTGGGGAACTTGTGAAAAAATACAGATTCCTGGGCCTCATGCCAGACTTACTGAATGAGGATCTCAGGAATAGACCCGGAAATTGTATCTTAAATCCTCTCCAATCACCCTAATGTCTCCCTAGGTTTGAGAGCCCGTCTCTTCTACATCTTTCCACAGCACTCTGGCCTTTTCTACAATTCTCCGAGGTCCGTGTGGGTGAAGGGGCTGCTTAGGGCTGCCACATGGCCGGGGCCGCCCCTGCAATGAGAGACAGGAGCCGGCGAGCAGACACAGCAGGCCACACTGGATTTCCGCCCAGGCAGCCCCTGCCTCACCTGCTTGGCAGCAATGGTCTCCTCGTTGGAGCTGTTCTTTACAATCTCTCGGTAGGACAGCTCGGAATTCCTCTTCTTCTGCAGGGCCCCAGAGAGCCGCATCCACAGCTGTGGGAGGGAGCCAGCCTGAATGCTCGTTCTCTCGCCATGACACTCATCTGCCTGCTACGGGGCCGCTGGCTGCCTCACCTGTGGCCTCATGCTGTGTGGGATGCCAGCCAGCACCAGGGAGCGAAGCTTCTCTGAGCGGGGTAGGGAGACAGCAATCTTGTCCCAAGTGAGGTCCCCCACATCGTGGTTATGGGTGAACTCCAGATGGGCTTGCCACTTGAGTCTCTGCTGGGCCTCCTCCCTCAGGGGCATGCCCACCAGCTTACTGCAGCCAGGGTCAGCACCACCTGCCAGGAGAGCCCAGAGGAGACACAGGTGAGTGGAAGGAGGAGGAAAAGGGACTAATTTTACATTCTCCAAAGCAGCCAAGTGTCTGTCCTAAAGAGGGGCTCGGATCCCTCTCAATCGGAAGCAGAGTGGGCATCACCATCCCAAAATCCTCAAGATTGAGGAATGAACAAACATAAGGGGGAATGGCAACTATGGACTAAAGTAGACTTATTGTTATTCTAGCAGTGGAAGAACCTGTAACATTGATATAAAGGCAGTGGTCACCAGAGGTTCTGAGGGGAGGGTGGGAAGAACAGGTGGAACATGGGGCATTTTGGGGACATTGGAATTGTTCTGTGTAGCAGTTTGGCAGTTTGATATAGTTATGAATTCCAAAAACAGATATTGGATTATGCTTGTAAACTGGTCTGTTAATCTGGGCATGATGAAGTTATGATTAGGGTGTTGACTGGGCCATGTCAGTAGGGCATTGAGCCCCACCCCTTGGTGGGTGGGGTCTTGAAGATAAAAGACATGGCAAAGGACAGTGTTGGAGCAGTTTTGAGTTGGGAGTTGTGATGCAGAGTCTTGAGCTGGAGCCCCCGGAAGTAGCGTACAGAGGAGCTTGGTCTTGAGGAAGGAGAGAAGGCCCTGGGAAGAGAAGCCAGCCATTTGCCTGATAGTCTACAGCTGGCCTTGTGGCACAGAGCAAGCCTGAGCCTAGGGAGAGGCAAGCCCCGGGGAGAGAGGAACCCAAGAAGCCTGAACCCTGGCAAACGTCGGCAGCTGTCTTGCTCCAACACGTGGCAATGGACTTTGGTGAAGGAAGAAACTTATGCTTTATGGCCTGGTAACTGTAAGCCTCTACCCCAAATAAATACCCTTTATAAAGACCAACAGATTTCTGGTATTTTGCATCAGCACCCCTTTGGCTGACTAAGACATTCTGCATGACATTGCAATGATGGATACAGGCCATTATACATCTTGTCAAAACCTATAAAACTGTACAGTGCAAAGTGTAAACCATGATGTAAACTGTAGACCATGGTTAGTAGCAATGCTTCAGTATGTGTTCAGCAATGGTAACAATGCAGCACAGTAACGAAGGAGGCTGTCAGTGGGGGAAGTGGGGGAGGGAGTGGGGCATATGGGAATCCCCTATATTTTCAATGTATCATTTATGTAATCTAAAGCTTCTTTAAAAATAATAAAAATGTGAAAAAAAAAAAAAATAGA
>JAQZBX010094676.1:0-12000 GCA_029593785.1 Cabassous unicinctus | reverse complement strand
AATATCAAGGAGCCAACAGAGCAGAGGGCGGGGGCGGGGGTGGGGCAAGGAGCAACAAGAGTTGAAGCTGCAGAGGTCCCAGAGGCAGATCACTAGGGCCCTGGTGGGTCATAAAAAAGGGCTCAGATGTGATGCTAAAGGCAGGGAGCAGCAACCCCAGAGTCCAGGCAGGATCAGACCTGGGGTTTAGGAAGAACACCCTGGCTGCCGGAGGTAGGGATGTGGTGGGGGCAGGGCTTGCAGGAGGCTGGGGAGGGGGCTGCCGTAGAGTCTAGGTGACAGCTGATGGGGAATGTTGATGCATATAGGGAGAAATGGATAGATTTCAGGATGGATGAAGAGGTAAAACAGAAAGGGCTATCATTTATTCACTCATTCATAAGCTCAAAAAATATTTATTGAATGCTCTGCTCCCCATTCTGAGCTCCCTCTTCAAGAGGAGGCCTTACTTCTCATCCAGAATAAGCCCTTCTCACCTTGGGCTTCCTCAGCCTTGTCACCTACAGTAGGCCCTGCTGAAGGAAATCAGACAATGTAAGAATAGAGCACGAGAAGCTGACTACCCCCAGAGTACATGCCAGTGTCCCTCAGGTTTCAGGCTGACATGGAATCCTAATCACCATGTCTGGTTTCCTAAATTGTGAGGTTTCTTTGGTTGTAAGGTAAACACCCATTTAAGGATGGTCTCAGCACTAACTCACTCCTGGCACCGCCCTTCCTCTCCCTGTGCCTCACTTCCCTCTCCTATTTTTAAATGAATGCACTTTATCTTGCTGTAGTGATGTGTTTGTAAGGCACGTTAGTTTCTTTTTAGAGTGAGATGGGTGTCAGTCTACCCATGTGTGAGTGACCCTACCCCGGTCAGGTTTTGCAAGTTGTATACTGCTCACGTCTGGGTTCATTCATACCACAGACCTCAAAGGCTTGCATATTGCCAGTAGATGGAAATAAAGTGAATTAGAAAAAGGGTGTTGTTGTAGGTTGAATTGTGTCCCCCCAAAAGATACATTCAAGCCCTAAGCCCTAGTACCTGTGAATGTGACCTAATTTGGAAATAGGGACTTTATAGATGTAATCAAGTTAAGATGAGGGTGTACTGGAATAGGGTGGGCTCTAATTCAATGACTAGTGTCCGAAGAAGAGGGAAATTTGTAACAGGGACACATGGGAAAGGAAGAAGGCCATGTGAAGGTGGAGGCAGAAACTGGAGTGATGCAGCTGCAAACCAAGGAACTCAAAGGATTGTCGGTGGGAAGCAGATGTGGCTCAAGCAATTGAGTCCTGCCTACCACATGGTAGGTCCTGGGTTTGGTTCCCAGTGCCTCCTGAGAAGACGAGCAAGACAGCGAGCTGGCACAAAGGGCAGGCACGGCAAGCTGACGCAACAAGATGATGCAAAAAGGAGATACAAAGAAGAAAGGCAATGAGAGACACAACAAAGCAGGGAGCTGAAGTGGCTCAAGTGATTCAGTGCCTCTCGCCCACGTGGGAGGTCCCAGGTTAGGTTCCTGGTGCCTCCTAAAGAGAAGACGAGCACACAGCGAATAGACACAGAGAGCAGACAGGGAGCGCAAACAACTGGGCAGGGGGTGGGAGGGGGAGTAATTAAATAAAATAAATCTTTAAAAAAAAAAAAAAAAAAAAGGATTGTCAGCAACCACCAGAAGCTATGAGAGGCAAGGAAGGATTCTTCCCTAGGTCTTCAGAGAGAGTCTAGCCCTGCCGACACCTTGATTTTGGACTTCTATCTTCTAGAACTGTGGGAAAATAAATTTCTGTTGTTTTAAGCCATCCAGTTTGTGGCAGTTTGTTAGGGCAGCCCTGGGAAACTAAGGCAGGTATGTTTCTCTAATTTGTACAAAATCACCGTATGGGCTAGTGATGGCCCTTCTGGCCTTAATCCCGATCTGCCTCCACATAATCACAGGTGCCTGAGTCACTGTTGTGACTGTGGCCTGCTCAGTCCTGCCTCAAGAGCTCCAACCCCTGCTCTCAACTGTCCTACTAGCACCAGTTGCAGTGGCGGAGCTGAACTCTCCCCCAGTCTCTTGAGTAGACTCCATCATCTGCATTTGCTGACCAGCCCCGACCTTGCCCCTGTAGGACACCACCCCAGGACTCTGCCCCAGCCACAGGGAGGCCAGGCACTTATTCCTATAGAGGCCCGGGCTACCTCACACCACAGCAAACATACTCCAATATGCCCACATCCCACATAAACACATGTTATACTTAACTATGTAAAACGTGGTTGAGCTTCATTTGGCTAGTTTCCATGACATAATGCTCCATTTCCTCTCATTTAATATTTATATTTTATTTTTGTAGTTTTACATGACTCAGTTTTTTGCATGAACCTGTGAAAAGCTTGATGGTACCTGAGCACTGTGCTTGCAGTGCCTGAAAGGTAGAATGACTTGACCAAGACTCAGGTGGGAGGACCCCCACCCAGCAAACACACAGGCACACGCATGTGTATGCATGCACAGGGAAACATACACATGTACAATCTGTGGGACTCAGCCTCCCACGATGAGGAGGAAGTAGGGCAGGTTCCAAGTGTGCTCCAGCCTTGCCCTTAGCCTTGCCTCTGATCCAGAACCTCCTGTTGACTTTGAACCAGAATCTGACCTTATCAGAATCCTGGACCAGCCAGTTTAGGGTTTGGAATCAGGAAGATGTACACCCCATCAGCTGCAGGAATCAGAGCCCCAAGGGAAGTAGAGACAGCTTGGACAGGACATCCTCCCTGGTTGAAGAATGAGTAAGCCAGGTGGTGGAGGTGGAGAGATGGCTTTCCCATACTGGCTGGGCCAAAAGACATTCTCACTGGCAGCAGCGTTCTTGGTGTTCCCCCTCACCCCAACAACTGCCTACCAGCTCCAGGTTAGGCTGACCCCCTCCCTCCTCAAGGTCTGGACCTTTCTCTGCACTCCTTCCTGGGATACCAGTAGCTGTCTGTGGCCCAGGACAAAGATGTATGGGGCCTCAGAATTCTTTGGGGATCCTTTCTTGTGGCTCCCACCCTGCCTAGAGAACTGCATCTGCAAAAATGAGCATAGCCACCAGAGGGCATGTGGATCCCACCATGGGATGCCCAGTCGTAGCAGCAGCCCCAGGCTTGCTCAAAAAGCCCTTCAGGGCCTGGTTTTCTGCCCCTCCACTACAACCTGATAAAGTTCAGCTGGGACCCTTACCTAGGGCTGCATACACATGAGCATGTATTCTAGGCCCTGGGAGTGACTCCAATGCTGGGACTTTGAGGAGGGCAGGGAGGATGTTGGGAGGGCCCCACGCTCCTTACTCAGCCCCACAGGTTGACCAGGGCCTTTCACAGCTAGTTACGGTGACTTTCAACCCTGGGGGAGCCTCAAGCAATAGGAGCTAGTAACGGGTGACTCTCATCTGGGTTTCCAAGATGGTCTGGGCTGCTTTTGTGATTGGGCACCTAACTTATGGAGGATTCTCCTTGTGCCAAGCATAACATAACACTTGCCAAACATCCTCATTGTTGGATGGCTTCTACTTGTCCCTCCAGATCCCCTCTCCCTTTCTCCCCCTGCTCTGTGCTCCTGGCTACTGATCTGTATGAATGACATCAACAGACTCCCTGCCCTCTGACTTCTAGTTGGGATCAATCAATGGCGAGTCCAAACAACAACAACAAAAAAGATCAGTGGGAAGAAAGAGATGGGACTTTGGGAAAACTGCCTACAACCTACAACTGAGGGCCTGACTTAGTAACCTGTCTAGCATTAGGATTATATTTAAGAGAAGAGACCAGCTGCCCTGGCCATCTTGAGGAGTAACAGGTCCACCTTCTCTGGAAGGGATTCCAATATATCACTGAGCTGGGGACCTCAGGAGCCCTCTACACACTTGTTTACCCACATTCAGTCAGTCAATAAATATTCACTGACACTACGTCTGTGCCCAGTCCTGGGTGCCTGGGGATACAGAGATGAGTCAGACAAAAGCCTTGCCCCCTCATGGTTTTCACAGGGTGGGGGGTTGGTGAGTGTACCAATGAGGAAAAGAACAGTGAACCTCAGGGGCTGAGGGAGTCTACAGAAGAAGCATCTCAGAGGTGGGGTGTGGGATGCAGATCTCCCTGAGTAGTCAGTCAGGGAAGGGTTGGGTGTTTTGGAGAATGGTGGTATTCCAGTAGAGGAGACAATAAGCCAAGGCTGGGGTAAAAGTATGATTAATTCACGTGGAGATCTGTGGTGACTAGGCAGGGCCTCATTCCTCTCTAGGTCTTACTGTGTATAAGAGGTGGAGAGAGGTGCCTAGTGAGAGAACACAGCACCTCCCCACCCACCAGGACTAGTTGTCAACAGTGAATAGAAGCTGTTCCCAGTGATGACCAGCACAGACCAGAGACCTTCTAGAGCCATGAACAGCAGAAAAAGTGGTGAGTGGCAGGACAGGGCAGCCAGACTATTTCGAGAGGTAAGGGACTATCCCAAAGCACAATGAGGCACCTCCCAGGAAACAATCTGAGATCAGTGAGGGTGGAGTGGTTCATATAATGTGGTTCTAAGAAGTGAATGACACCTTCTCCCAATTTATTGTCCCAAGCTTCAGAGATTCAGACACATAGGTCACCTTGGGCGAAAGCCCTCTTCAGCTCTGGGGACAAGTAGTGATGTTCAGAGAGCAAGAAGGTACACATTGAGAGGGTTTGGGATGTGTCCTGCTCTATGAACTCAGAGTCTGTATAAATTCTGGATATGAGTCCTTTGTTGGATATATGTATTGCAAACATTCTCAGTCTGAGGCTTGGCTTTGGACTCAGTCAATGTGGCTTTTAATAGAACAAAATTCTTCTTTTTTATGAGTTCAATTTCTCAATCTTTTATTTTTGGCTGGTACTTTCTATGCCCACTAAGAAATCTTTGCCCACCCAAAGGTTATGAAGATATGTTCCCTTGTTTCCTTTTAGAAGCTTGATTCTTTTTGCCTTCACAATTAGGTCTATAATCCATCTTGAATTAATTTCTGTGTATGGTGTAATGAGGAATCAAGGCTCAAATGAATATCCAATTGATCCAGAACCATATATTGAAAAGACCACCATCATTGAAATGCAGTGATACCTTTCCTGTAAATCAGGTGACTGGATATATGTGAGTTTGTTGTTAACTTTTTACTTATGCATTCTTTTTTATTCTTTTAGTGATTTCCCTATAGATCTTAAGATGTAAACTTGATTTATTAAGTCTATATTAAATTAGGACTTTCATAATTTCCTGAACAATGCAAGAAACTTTCAACAGTATAACTCCATTTAGCCCCACTCCCATCCTTTGTGCTATTATCTTCATATTTTTTAATTCTTCATATAATATAAATTACAAAATATATTAATATTATTGTTTTTTAAATAGTCAGTGTGGCAGTTTGAAATTATTTTATGAATCCCAAAAAGAGAAAGATTATGTTTGGGGGCTGGTCCACTCCTGTGGGTGTGAGATCTTTTTTCAATTGGACTGTCTCAGTGAGGTGTGACTCAAGTTGAGTCTCAGCCCTCTTGCTGGGTCCGATAACACATGGAGACACACCAGTAAAGTGAACTCTGCCATATTTGATGCTGCCATGTGACAGAAAGGAGAGGCTCAAGAAGTTGAGGCCCTGAGGGGAGATGAGCCCATTTCCTGGTAGCTTGCTGATGAAATAAGGAAGAAAGAGGAGAAGCAGAACCTGAGGGAAAAAGCCTGGTAAGAGACAAACCCTGTGCCTGGTTACCCTCGGCTGAGTTCCGAGAAATGGTACAGCCCAGATGGGAAGGCAGAGACCAAGGAGAGATTGTCAGCCATCTTGCTTCAACACATGGCTGAAAGAGAAAGCACGTTTTATGGTGACTTAAGTTGGGCTTTTCACAGCCTTGAAACTGTAATCTTTCTTTTTTTTCATTTTAGGAGGTACTGCGGATTGAACCCAGGACCTTGTGCATGTGAAGCACGTGCTCAACCACAGAGATACACCCACTCCACAGGAATGGTAAGCTTTTACCTCCAATAAACACCCTTTATAAAACAACACACTTCTGGTACTTTGCATTAGTAGCCCTTTGGCAAACTAAAAAAGTCAATATTCATTTATTTTTACCCACTAATTTACCCTTTGTGGTACAATTCCATCCTTCCATATGGGATTAGTTTCTTTCAACCTAAAGAGTTTCCTTTAATATTTCTTACAGTGAAGTTCTGCTGAAGACAAATTGAGCTTTGGTTTGTCAGAAATTTCTTTATTTTGCCTTTACTTTTTAAAGATATTTTCACTGTTTAAAGAATTCTATGGTTTCCATCACTTTTTTTGAGGAGTGAGTCATTTGTCTTATTGTGACTCATTTAAAGGTAATATCTTCCTTCCCTCCCCAACCCCTGATTGCTTTTAAGGTTTTTTTTTTTTTCCTCTTTGTTTGTCAGCAGTGTGACTATGATGTACTTATATGGGGTTCTTTTTGTATCTATCTTACTTGGATATTTTTTTATTTTTGAATTTGTGAGTTAATATTTTTTTTTTATTTTAGAAAATTCTCTTCAAATATTGCCCTTCTTCTTTGTGTCATTACCTTTTTGAACTTCAATTATACATATGTTAGGCTGTTTGACTATGTCCCACATGTCTTTTTATTTTCTGTTCTCTTTTGTCTTTTCTCTTTTTTTAACCTTTTGTGTGTTCAGTTTGGATAATTTCTGGCTCAATTATTCTGTCTTCAGGCATTTCTAATCTGTTAAAGCTTTATAATGAATTCTTAATTTCAGATATTATGTTTTGTACTTCTATATGTCCATTTGATTCTTATATATCCAATTCCATTCTGAAATTCTCCAGCTTTTCATATATTTTGTCTCTTTTCCTCTAATTCCTTGAAGATTTTAATCTTTTAAGTTCTTAATTTCTGAAACACCTATAGGTCTTTTTCTACTGTCTGATTTGTCTCTTGTGTTTTTAGTCATTTGATCCTCTTTTTTTCACATGCATAATAATTTTTCATTAGATAAAACATATTTTGGGTGAAAAATTATAGGCTCTGGATGATGATATCTTCAACCAGAAAAAGAAGATTGAGCTGTCTTTTAGCAGGGAGAATATCAATAGATTACCTTATGCCTGTGAAGGCTTGGTTTTATGCTATGATTTGACTGGTATGGTTCAGTTGTGCCCTAGGCATAACTCTTATTCTTAGGGTGTGGCCCTCTCTTGTAGGGTGTTGCCCTATTGGAGACTCAGCTGAAAACCTGAGGTGTTTTTCAAGGCCCCTCCACCTTGACAGAGGTTGAGCTCTAATTTGTCTCCTCAGCACTTTATGGTTCCTAAAAATCTCTGCTCAATTCTTCAGCCTCTAAGTCACTGCTTAGAAATTGGGCAATAAATTCAGGGGGATTGCTCCTCCTTTGTGGTTTCCTTCTTCCTGGACTTTCCCCCTCAAGTTCCAGCCTCCTTGGCAGCTCTGAACTCTGACCTTTGTATCCCCAGTCTTGTAAGACTGATGCTTTCTGTTTGGTCCTTATTCCCCTATGCAGCAGTTTGGGAAATGCTCCCAGAGAAAAAGCCACAGTAAATGTAGAGAACACTACATGCTCTTCCTTTTTCTCAAGGATCATAATCCCCCAATTCTTACCTTATTTGTTGTATCCAAATAGTCATTTTATATATTTGGTCCAACTTTTATAGTTGTTTCTGGCAGGGGAATTAGTCTGGTACAACCTACAATCATGGCCAGAAATGGAAGTTTCTCCAGCCCAATTCTTTTTCATTAAGCGGTTTTATTGTGATATAGTCACATTCCATACAATCTATCAAAAGTGTATAATCAATGGTTTTCAGTATAATCACAATGTTGTGCATTCATCATCACAAAAATTTTAGAATTTTTTCATTATTCCAAAAAGAAAAACACACCTCTTAGCATGCCTTCCCGAGCCCTACATAGCCACTAATCAAATTTCATCTTTATAAATTGATTTATATTTACAGTTTATATAAATGGAATCATACATTTGTTACACAATATATTTAGTTCCTAGTAGCACAAGCATACAGTATTTGTCCTTTTGTGTCTGGCTTGCTTCACCGAACATAATGTCTTCCAGTTTCATACATGTTGTCATATGTTTTATGACTTCATTTCTCCTTACAGCTGTATAATATTCCATCATGTTAATGCACCACAGTTTGTTTATCCATTCATTGGTTGATGGACACCTGGGTTATTTCTAACTTTTAGCAATTATGAATAATGCTGCTATGAACATTGGTGTGCAGATGTCTGTTCGTGTCACTGCTCTCAGTTCTTCTGGGTATATGCACAGTAGTGGTATTGCCAGGTTAAGTGACAAATCTATATTCAACTTCTTTAGGAACTGCCAAACAGTCCTCCATAGTGGCTGTACCATTCTGCATTCCCACCAACAGTGAATAAGTGTTCCCTATCTCTCCACATCCTCTCCAACACTTGTAGTTCTCTGTCTTTTTTACAGTGGCCAATCTGATAGGCGTGAAATGATATCTCATTGTAGTTTTGATTTGCATTTCCCTAATCATTAGTGATGTTGAACATTTTTTTCATATTTTTTTTGCCATTTGCATTTCCTCTTTGGAAAAATGTCTATTCAAGTCTTTTGCCCATTTTTCAATTGGTTCATTTGTCATTTTATTGTTGAGTTATAACATCTCTATATATATCATGGATATTAAAACCTTATCATACATGTGATTTCCAAATATTTTCTCCCATTGAGTCGGCTGCCTTTTCACCCTTTTGCCAAAGTCCTCTGAGGTGCAAAAGTGTTTGATTTTGAGGAGGCCCATTGATCTATTTTTTCTTTTGTTGAGCGTGCTTTGGGTGTAATGTCCAAGAAACCATCACCTACCACAAGGTCTTTAAGATGTTTCCCTACATTTTCCTCTAGTAGTTTTATGGTCCTGGCTTTGATATTTAGGTCTTTGAGCTATTTTGAGTTGATCTTATATAGGGAGTGAGAGAGGGGTCCTCTTTCATTCTTTTGGTTATAGATATCCAGTTCTCCCAGCACCATTTGTTGAAGAGACTGTTCTGTCCTGTTAACATCTTCTTGGTATGTTTGTCAAAAACCACCATTGGCCGTAGAGGTGAGGGTTTATTTCTGGACTCTCAATTCGATTCCACTGAAGGATGTGTCTAGCTATATGCCAGTACCATGCTGTTTTGACCACTGTAGTTTTGTAATATGTTTCATAGTCAGGCAGTGAAATTCCTCCCATGTTGCTCTTCTTTTTTAGAATGCTTTTGGCTATTCAGGTGCACTTTCTCTTCCAAATGGATTTGGTAATTGCCTTTTCTATTTCTGTAAAGTAAGCTGTTGGAATTTTGATTGGTATTGCATTGACTCTATAAATCAGTTTGGGTAGGATTGACATCTTCATGATATTCAGTCTTCCAATCCATGAACACAGAATGTCTTTTCATTTGTTTAGGTCTTCACTGATTTCTTTTATCATTGTTTTGTAGCTTTCTGCATATAGGTCTTGTACTTCTTCAGTTAAATTGATTCCTAGATATTTGAGTCTTTTTGTTGCTATTGTAAATGGAATTTTCCCTGATTTCCTCCTCAGACTATTCAATACTAGTGTACAAAAACATTACTGATTTTTGCATGTTGATCTTGTAACCTGCCACTTTGCTGAACTCATTTATTAGCTCAAGTGGCTTTATTGTAGACAATCCAGAATTTTCTAAAAATAGGAACGTGGCATCCACAAAGAGTGAGAGTTTTAGTTCCTCTTTTCTTATTTGTATACTTTTTTTTCTTGTCTAATTGTTCTAGCTAGAACTTCTAGCACATGTTGAATAACAATGGTGACAGTAGACATCCGTGTCTTGTTCCTGATCTTAGAGGGAAAACTTTCAATCTTTCTCCATTGAGTATGTTGTTGGCAGTGGGTTTTTCATATATGCCTTTTATTGTAATGAGTAATTTACCTTCTATTCCTATCTTTTGAAGTATCTTTTATCAAGAAAGGATGCTAGATTTTGTTGAATGCTTTTTCTGCATCAAGATGATCATGTGGTTTTTTCCCTTCAATTTGTTTATGTGGTATATTACGTTGATTGATTTTCTTATGTGGGACAAGCTTTGCATACCAGGAATAAGTCTTACTTGGTCATAATGTATAAGTCTTTTGATATGCTGTTGGATTTGATTTGCAAATATTTTGTTGAGAATTTTTGCATCTATGTTCATTAGAGAGATTGGTCTGTAATTTTCTTTTCTTGTAGTATCTTTATTTGGCTTTGGTATTAGGGTGATGTTGACTTCATAAAATGTATTGGGTAATTTTCCCTCCTCTTCAATTTTTTGAAAGAGTTTAAACAGGATTGGTGTTCATTCTTTTCTAAATGCTTGGTAGAATTCATCTGTGAAGCCATCTGGTCCTGGACTTTTCTTCATTGGGAGATTTTAAATGATAGATTCAATCTCTTTAAATGTGATTGTCTTGTTAAGTTCTTGTATATCTTGTAGCGTCAGTGTAGGTTGTTTGGGCATTTCTAGGTATTTGTCCATTTCATCTAGGTTGTCTAGTTTGTTGGCATGCAGTTTCTCATAATATATTCTTATGATCCTTTTTATTTCTGTGGAGTCAGTCGTAACTTCCCCCTTTCATTTCTGATTGTATTTATTTGCACCTTCTCTCTTTTTTTCTTTATTAGTATAGCTAGGGGTTTGCCAATTTTATTGATCTTCTCAAAGTACCAGCTTTTGGTTTTGTTGATTTTCTCTATTGGTTTTTTGTTCTCAATTCCATTTATTTCTGCTCTAACCTTTATTATTTCTTTCCTTCTGCTTGCTTTGGGATTGGTTTGTTATTCTTTTTCTAGTTTCTCTAGTTGTTCAGTTAAATCTTTGAGATTAGCTTTTTCTTCTTTTTTTAATACAGGCATTTAGGTCTATTAGTTTCCCTCTCAAGACTGCCTTCACTGTATCCCATATGTTTTGGTAAGTTGTATTCTTGTTTTCATTCATCTAAATATATTTACTAATTTCACTTACAATTTCTTCTTTGACCCACTGATTATCTAGGAGTGTGTTGTTTCGCCTCCACACATTTGCCAATTTACTTCTTTCCTGTTTATTATTGATTTCCAGTTTCATTCCATTATGATCTGAAGGTGCTTTGTATAATTTCAGTCTTTTTATATTTACTGAGAGCTGCATTGTTACCTAACATGTGGTTTATCCTGGAGAAAGATCCATGGGCACTTGAGAAGAATGTATAACCCACTGAGTGTGGGTGCAACATTCATATATGTCTGTGAGGTCTAACTCATTTATCATATTGTTCAAGTTCCCTGTTTCCTTGTTGATCTTCTGTCTAGTTGTGAGTGGTGTGTTGAAGTCTCCAATGACTATTGTAGAAATGTCTATTTCTCCCTTCAGTTTTTCCAGAGTTTCCCACATGTATTTTGGGACACCCAGTTAGGTGCCTAGATACTTATATCTGTTATGTCTTCTTGGTGCATTGTCCTTTTTATTAATATATAATGGCTTTTTGTATCTTTTATAGATTTTTTTGTATTTAAAGTCTGTTTTGTCTCATATTAGTGTAGTGCCCCTGCTCTTTTTTGGTTGCTTTTTGCATGGAGTATCTTTTTCCAACCTTTCACTTTCAGCCAGTGTGTATCCCTGGGTCTAAGGTAAGTGTCTTATAGGCACATATGGATGGCTCATGTTTTTAATCCATTCTGTCAGCCTGTAACTTTTTCTTTTTAGCCTATATCTGTTGATTGGGGAGTTTAATCCATTCACATTCAATGATATTACTGTAAATGCATTATTTACTTCTACCCTTTTATTCTTTGGTTTTCATATGTCATACCATATTTTCATCTGTCTTTTTTACTCTTTTGCTTATCCTTTCTGCTATTCTTTCTTCCAAGATGCCCTCCAAGGTGCCCTCTCCTGTTTTTTTTCTTTCAAGCTCTAAGTTATCTTTACTTTTTCCTGCAAAGGT
>JAQZBX010094675.1:0-11990 GCA_029593785.1 Cabassous unicinctus | reverse complement strand
AAAACAAATAATATTTATGTAAACAAATGCACATATATGCATATGTATTTATATATCATTTTACAAATAAAAATTTTTTTTTAATTATTTAAAAAAAATTATTAAAACAAACAAACAAAAAAAAACAAAAGCAATCTAATCAAGTGATCTAAGGTGAATCTAATGCAATCAAAGGGTGCCACACCCACAAGAATAGATTAGTTTAAGAACATAATCTTTTTGGATTCATAACGAACTTCAAACTGTCACACCCTCCAACCACGTCAAGCTCCTTCCTTCCCTGAGCATTTGCACTTTGAACCCCAGCCCCACCCCAGGTCCCCTCCTTCACCTCCCTAACTCCCACTCCCTTGAAGTCTCAGCTTAAATAGCACTTCCTCAGAGAGGACTGCCCTGATCACCACCCAAAAGCAGTCGCCCATCCAAGGCTCTCTATCGCCCATTCCGTGACACAAGTCATTCACCACCATGTAGAATTACATATTTGCTTGCAAGTTTGTCTAATGTCTGTTTTCCCTGCTAGAAGTAAACTACCCGAGGACAAGACGTGTGTCTTCTTTACTACTGTGTCTCTCATCCTTAGTATGGGGCCTGATCAGGGTTTGTTGAATGAATGAAGGTTTTTGAGCACTTGCTCTGAACCAGCCGTGTGCTCAGTGCTCAGTATTCAAAGTTTAATAGGACCCTCCAAAGGTGCCCAGACAAAAAAGAGAGGTGTGTGCACCTTCCTGGTAATATGACCAGACTCAAAACTGTTAACTCTACAAAGGAAGCTTAGAAGGATGAGGGGCATTTCACCAGAGGAAGACAGGAATGGACATTCCAGGCAGAGGGTGCAGCATGAGCGACATTCAGGCGGTGTTTGGGAGAGAGGGTGTCGGTCCAGCGAGGCTGGAACACAGGGTATGTAGAGAGATGGGAATGGGACAAGATGAGCTGGAAAATTCCACTGAGGCCCCCTGTGTTGGGTCAAGGAGCTCAAATATTTTTATTGTTTTCTGTTTCTTTGTTTTCCTAGCCCTTCTCTCAGTGCTGTAAATATGGTGGAACATCATTGAGAATTTTCTAGATGGAAACTGATAGTGCTAGATGTTACCTCTTTTTCACAGAAGGGGAAATCAAGCTCCAAGATTCAAAAGTGACTTGCCTTGCGTCTTCTTATTCTCTTCGGTCATATTTATTGGAAATCTCTTGTGTTAGTTAGGGTAAGCTAAGCTGCTGTAACAAAGAGAACCCCTGAAATCTAGTACCTTAAAGAACAAAGAAATTTATTTCTCTTTTTTTGGTAATAGCTTTGGGTGGGTGGCTCTGCCTCACACAGTCATTTGGAGACTCAGGTTCCTTCCATCTTGTTCTCCTCCATTCTATGGGGTGCTATAATCATCTTTATGGGAAAATCTGGGTCTCAGCCATGTCCTGGTTGGAGATAGGGGAAAGGGGAAAGAGTTGTAGAGGAGGTAGGCCCTTTGTTTAAAATTTCTGGCTCAGATGCACACACATCACTTTTGCTCATATCCCATTGGCAAGAATTTGACCTAAAACTGCAAGGGAGGCTGGAATGTGTAGTCCAGCCAGGCAACCAGGTGCCCACCTAGAATTCTTCTACTCTGGAGGAAGCCAAGAACGGATTTTGGCAGGCAGCTAGCAGTCTTTGCCACACTTTTACAGAGTAGCTGTCATGGCAACTGCCAGTTCACCGTCTGGGAGGAGCCGGTCATGGATGCTTGGCTGGTGGGTGACTCCAGGTCCTCCATGCTTTTGTCACCCAGGCAGTGGAGCCATGAGCACTGTTCCCTGGCCCCAGCTGCCAAAGAGAGGGTGCTGGGGTTCCCCTAACCTCAGCCTGCCCCTTTCTCTCAACAGTGTGCTCAGTGGTCAGCCTCTCCTCAGCTCCTCTAGGGTCTTTCATTCTTGCCTGGGATGGCTCCAAGTCAGACCTACCTCTTGGCCCTGCTGCTAAGTAAAGAGCCTTGTTCAGCAAATAAACATGGCCATCCACATTCCAGTGGCTCATCTGGACTAAGGCGAGAGGAGAAACTCTTTTAAGTACTGAGAAGCACTTTTTAAAGTTACAGAAACAAGTCTTTCATTACAAGCCGTGATCACCAAGTGTTTGAAAGACGCCCAAAGTCTCTTCCTACCAACATTGTGTTAGCCCAGTAGGGGTCACTGTATGTACCTGAAAGTCATAAAACTGCACTTTAAAAATTCTGTAATATAAATCCAAACTGGTCTTTTGTTACAAATAGCATAAAGCATCCATTAATATTAAAATGAATAATAGCTCGTATTTATCGAGCACTTACAGTGGCAGACACTGTGGAGCTCCTTACAAGCCATCTCTCCCTTAAGTCTTACTACTCCAAGAGTGGGATGCTCGTCTTAAGTGATTTTACATGAGGAGACTGAAGCTTAGAGAGGTGAGGTGACTTGACCAAGGCCACACAGTTAGTCTAGAGCAAAGCAAGGGTTTGATCCCAAGTCTGCCTGACTCCAGAAACTTAGTGCTGCCAGCCTGAGCGGCAATGAAATAACATACTGAATACCTAGCAGACAGCACGTGGCTTTTCTAATCCTTGCAGCACTCCTGCTTTATCTCTAGTCCCTTTCAGTTGAGGAAATGCAGTTACAGGAGGTAAAGTACACACAGCTAGGCCTCCTGCCGAGAGCAGAGGCCACCCCTGCCCTTTGGGAATGGCTCTCCCATGGTGGGCAGCCTTCTCAGACCTTTGGGACTCTCCCCATTGCTGGTAACCACTGGCCTTTTCCTCCCTGGGGAAAGCCTGCAGGACCCTGCTGCCCACAGAGAGGCTGTCAAATGTTTCCCCCATCTGGCTTCTGTCCACGTCCACTGCCACCACCCTGCCTTGCCTGTCTCACCTCCCCTTGCTGGTCCAGGGCTGCAGCCTTCTTCCTCACTTGCTGCCTCATCTTGCTCTTCCACACATTCCTCTTCAAGCAGCCCCTGAGTCTTTCTAAAATGTTAGCAAATCTGATAATGTCACCTTCTGCCTAGAAAGCTTTTAGGTTCCTATCACCTGCAGAGTAAGGCTGCTACGTGGCACCTGAGCTCCTCCACATCCCGGCTTTGCCTCCTTTCCAGGCTTTTGCACCTTACCTCTCCACTCCAATACAGAGGATGCTCCATAGCCCAATGGGTGCTCCCCTAGCTGCAAATAAAAAGGGACAGGGGCAGAGCGAGGGTCTGTGGACAAATACATTTGGCAATTCATGATACCTATTAGTAAAGACTCTTAGAAATCCCTCCCGTAAAATGTTCAATACAGTGTTTCCCGTACTTCTTTGACCACAGAGGAAGTAGGAGCTGTGATGGACTGACTCATGTACCCCACCTGAAGATTTGTTCTTAATCTTAACCTGAGTTCCTGTAGGTGTAGAACCCTTTGAAGATGTGTTATCAGTTAAGGTGTGAATAGGATCCTCTTTAGTGTGGCCAGACTGAACCAGGGTGGGCCCTAATCCCTGTAACTGGAGGCTTTACAGAGAAAGCCGGAAGTCAGCGGAAACCAGAGGAGCAGACACAAGGAGAGAGACATCGCCATGTGATGGGAGGCAGCGATGCAAGCCAAGGAGCCCCAAGGATTGTGGCAGCACCAAAATACCACGGACTTTGGGGAGAAAGCATAGCCTTGCTGCTGCCTTGATTTTATACCGCTAGCCTCCAAAACCAAGAGACAAGAAATTCCTCTTAAGCCAACCAGTGGGTGGTGTGTGCCATAGCAGCCCTGGCAAACTAAGACAGGAGCCCATGTCAATGTCCTGCTATCAGCCAATTTGAAAACGCTCCTGTGGCCAGAAGGGGCCCTATTCCCTGGCCCACACTTGCTCACCCCCATGCCATTGCTTCTGCCCGCCCCTGCCACCAGAACATACTCTCCGACCACCCCTCCCTATTGAAACACTTCCAGGCCCAATTCAAAAACCATGTCATCCAAGAAATCTTCTGGATTTCACCCCAACTGGAAGTGATCTCCTCAATCTTCAGCATTAGGTTGAGCCTCTTCTTGACCTTGAACTCTAAAGCCCACAAGGATATGTGGTCACACACAGTCTTTTACCTCTTTGCTGAACCCCGGGTTTCTTAAGGATGGGGAACGCATCTTATTCTCCTTTCCATATCTGGTACAGGGCCTGACACATTACAGGTGCTCTAGAAATGCTTGTTGACCAAATCAATGAAGGTACTAAAAGAGGAGATCCAGCCTGCGAAGGGCCAAGACTCACTTTCCTCCACCCTCCCCTGGTCCCCTCTGGCTCCGGTGGCAACCACTGTGGAGGGCCAGCCTGGCTCAGAAGCCCCAGAGCAGCCTGGCCTGACTCTCGGAGCATGATGGACAGGCCAAGAGGTCTCCCTGGCAGCTCAGGAGCAGGTGACAAGGACTCCCTTTGCCACCCCGACAGGCTCTGTGTGTCTATATCGGGGTGCCCCCTGGAGAAATACATCTTCTGTCATTTGTAGAAGGGCAGAGATGCACAGGCCTAGACTTTAAGGCTTCCTAGCATCCTGCCTCTGTCCTACCTGGGAAGTTGCTGAGTATTTGTCAAGGACCAAAATGAGAAAGTAGCTTTGGAGTACAGAAGAATGTCCTAGACCAATCCTAACTGCCCAGGGCTTTCAGGGCCAGGTGGACAGTGGGCATGGGAGAAGTGGACAGGGACAGAGTGCATGGTCAAGCGGGAGAGGCCTGCCCTGCCTGGAAGGGGTGCTGCTGCTCAGCTCCCAAGGCCTATGAATCTGGTGGGAATAGGGGCCCTGGAAAGCCAGATCTTCTGATTTTTCAAAAACTGGAAATCTGGATTTATATGTGAAATTTTGAAAAACTGCATCAAAAAACTTTTAACATTATAAAAGGCAAATAAAGGCTGCTAGCCTGATCCATCTAAGGGGCTGTGGGTTTGACCTTTGGGTTAGATTGGCTTCCATCCCAAGCTCAGTGCACAGTTCAAGTGAGATGCCATGCATGAGTCCCATGATGGCAGACATTTCAAAGCCATCGTGGGCTGGGTGAATACATGAAAGCCACAGATCAGCCGTGGGTTAAACGAACAGCGTTGAATGTCAGAAGAATGTGTTGGGGTTTTGTTCTTGGGTGCAGGTCAGAGTCTGGGGCAGCCTGCTCACGTTGGAGCTGGGTGTCAGGTGCACATGTCAGTCACATGCTAGAAACATGGACTGCAGTTGTATGTGAGGTGTTTGTATTTGAGCCCCATGTTAGGAGCCATTATGTTACATGTATGATACATATATCAGAATTATGCATAGGTCACACTTCACATGTTCCTGCAAGGAGCACACCCCAACGACCTGTCTGGCACCCAGCCCCTCCTCTGGGCACCCTATTCCCCCCTAACAGGGATGACACCTTCCCCCTCTCAGAGTCTGTCTAGGTGGCACCGCAGAAGCCCCCACTTCCATTTCCCTAAGGTTGGGGGCCCAAAGCTCATCCTGGCACAGGATGAAATGGGGCTCCCCCCATTGGGAGCTATAGCACAGACTGCCCAGGTCCCTGCCCACCACAGACCCCTCCCATGCTCAGCCAGTCCCATCATGTCTATCCACATGTGCTTCTGGCCACGCTCAGCGTGACTCATGCTCCCTGGAGAAAATGCCCAACACAGGCTGCTCCGCAAGCCGTCAGAGGAGGGGCTGAGACGGGCCTGCTGCTCTTAAAAATTACACTTCATCAGGCTGCCAGGGGCTGGGAAGGAGGCGACTCCACTGCCATGAGGGTCGGCTCTGTCATTTGTCTCCTCTCCCCATGCTCTCTGCCGCTCCCAAGCAGCCTTGGAGCCGAGTGAATTGGGTAAGGGACATCCCACCCCCAAATCCATGCTTGGAGACCTGAGAGAAACAGAGAGCCTGGAGCCATGGGAAATGTGGAGTGTGATGGTCCTGGTTCAAGTCCTGGCTCTACCACTAACTAGCCGTGTGACCCTGAGCAAATTGCTTAACCTCTCTATGCCCCAGTGTGCTTTGCTGGAAAATGGGGTGGGGTGATTGTGATGTGAGAAGGGAGCACGTCTGTGACCATGCCCAGCCCCGACACATGGTAGGCTCAATTAATGTTCTCTTCTGTCTTTCCTGGCTGCCCACTGGCCAGCATTGGGGAGGGGGGAAGGGTACAGGCAGGAGGAAGTGGGAAAGACAGTGGTTCTCGCTCTCTCTGTCTTCCCCTCCTCCCCTTTCCTTAGAGCAACAGAATTTTTCCAGCTTTCGAAATGGACTCTGGGCACAGTGAGCTACATTCCTGACCTGTCTCTAAAAGGCTAGCTCTGGAGGGCAGGTCCTGTAGCAGGCCCCGGGACCCCTCTCCTCCGTCCACCTTCTTTACCTTTGGGCTCCGACTAAGACTCCACCCTCACCTGATGGCCTTTACTCTGAGCCTAATCTCCATCGACAGAAGGATTAGGAAAAGCACAGGCCGAGAATCAACCCTGCTCACCAGCCAGGTGGATCTGACACGTTTCCTGCAGGAGCCTCCGTTTACTCATCTTTAAAACAGGAATACTACCCGTCACATCACTATTAGGACAAGTAAAGGAAATGACATTCCTGAAGCCCCTAGTTCGGGGGCCCTTTGTCCCTGTCCTTCAGCCCCAATCAAGGCCTTGTTGCCCTTCAGGCAAAGTGCCGAGGGAATCCCGAGCCAGGGCTCAGGCAGTCGCGTCAGAGCCTCTCCCCTTCGCTGGGGGCTGCCACAGCAGCCCTCGTTCCTCCTGCGCGGAGAACGTGCCCTGGTCTGCATGTGTGTCTGGCCCTTTCTGGATTTCCCTTCCCCTGCCCTTTTCCCCCTCCAGGCCCCCGTTGCTAGGCCCCGGAGGTTTGCACCGATTTCCTCGCCCGCCCCCCACCCCCTCACTACCCCTCCTCTCCACGGGAACCTGCTGTGTCGCAGGGAAAGACAGCGCCAGATGTCAAAGCCGCTGTGTTCCCTTCTAACACGTTCAGCCTGTTGGGTTGTTTGATCTCTGGCTTAACAAGTTCAGCCATTTTTCTTAGGAGAGTGAGAGAGAGATTCAGACAGAGAAAGAGGGATGAGACAAAGAATGAGAGAGACAATGAGATGAAATGAGCCAGAGACTCAAGTGAAGATAGAAAGAGAAAGAGAAAGCAAGGCAGAGAGAGGCAGGCCCGCAGCAGGGAGCGCCCGCCCCCCCGGAAGCCCCTCTGGCCTCCTGGCTCACCTCCAGCCCCGCTGGCTGGCAGCCACCATATCAACTCTGAGTGACCGTGCCCTCCCTGGGGAGGTGACAGCCTCCTGCTGAGTGACAGGGCATCTGCTTAAGACCCCTGACATGAAGGAGGCTTCTCTCCAAGCGGGGTCAGCAGCCCTGCGGCAGGGAGGGCTGGCTGGCGGGGGACACAGGGCTGCTGCTGGGAAGCCAGAACCGCTCCTTCCTGGCTCCCGGGGCTGAGCAGCCTCTCAAAGGCTCCTGGGGAGCTCCTCATTTACCCCTCTTTTCCTCGCTCTGTCTCTCCCTTCCCCCTTCCCTCTCCCCTCCTTCGCCTCCTGGTCTTCGATTTCCTATTTGAGGACAGTTCCAGCCTGTGCCATTGCTGAAATCTCAGGCTCTGTAACCATCGAAGGCTGTTTTGAGCCTGTGACTCAGAGACCAGCGGTGGTTTTTATTAAAGGCAAAAGGAAAATAATCTGATTTTATAACAGCAAAGCACCTTCTCATAAGCCAAGTGTTGCATTGGACACCTAACTGCTCAAGATAACAGTTTAAAAACATGTGTGATAGCCCCGCCCCCTCCCCAGCCTCTGGTGGGAGCGTCAAACCCGAGTGTTTGTGGATTCCCCCCGCCCCGGGCTAAATGTTTCTAGGTCACTTCCATCCTCCCCCACTGCTCGCCCCCATACAGCAAACAGCGTGGATTCCATTCTAGTCCCTGGGCGGCCATAATTAATGGGATTACCAGCAACTGACCAGGGAGGCAGCTGGGCAAGGGGTCTTAGCCCTCTGGTCTCCAGGCAGAGAAGCTTCTATCGGGAGAAGGAGCTGAGCCCATTCATGCCCTAGGGCTGCTTCTCCAGTGTCCATCCCTGTCCACCTATTAACCCACCTGGGGCTGGCAGCCCCGGGCCTCTTTCTCTCCCTGCCTCTCCACCCTCTGGAGCTGTCTCTTTCTATCATTCTCTTCTCGTCGAGTTTATTAGCGTTCCCCGGCAAGCTCTGCCAAGTTCAGTTGAATCTCCTTGTGTAGTTTATATTAGAAGAGAAGGCTCTGGCATGTTTCCCCCTCACCTGAGGAAAGAGACGCTTCTCTTTTTGAAGACACTCACAGCCTTTGATGAAACCCAAGAAAGACTTATAATGAAATGCCATGATTTCAGGACGAGATTGCCCGTGAGCGCTGCAGCAGCCATGCGCTCCTGCCTGCCTACCCCCCGCCCCACCCCCACCCATCCCTGCCTGGCCTCCCGGCCTCCTGGTCACCTCCCCTCCCAGCTTTGATTCTTCCTGCTCCCTTCACATCACTTCCCTCCTCAGAGGCCCTCAGGGGCTCCCCAAGTTCCCTGCCCAAATGCCCTCTCCCCTGCTCCACAAACTTCCTCCAACACCTTCCAGGTGGAACGGATCATCTTCCCAACCTCCCTGTGACTGTATCTGTAGCCCAGTAAACACACACACACATACTTCAGCCTTTCTGCCTGCGATTATTGTTATTTGTATATGTGATAGAAGAGAAATAAAACCACCACCACGAATGAAAGCCCGCCAGGTGCTAGGTACAGGTGTAAAGCTACCTTGGGGCCACACAGACCTGGGTTTAAGCCCTTGCTCTGCCACTTACTAGCTGAGCACCTGAGGGTGAGTTGATTCACCTCTGGGAGCTGGCTTCCCTATCCAGCAAATGGGACTCATCACCCCGACTCCACAGGTCAGTACAGAGGATAAAGATGCAGAGTGCTGGGCACTTGGTCCTGCTCAGGAAATGGTAGTCATTCTGCCTTGTTTTTTATTCCTACAAATGAGAAAGGCATTACTAGCCTGGCTTTATGGATGATGAAGTGGGTCTCCACCTGGGCTGTGTTTCAAAAACACCTGGGGTGCTTTTTAAACTACAGGTGCCGAGGACCCACCCCCAAGCCTCTCCTGGGGTACAGCCCAGGTGTATTTATGGTCAAAGGCTCCCTGATTGGACAGGATGGGAACTGCTGCATGAGGTGCTAAAGCAGCAGACGTCCAGGTGAGACCTGGATGACTTAGAAGAGCCCAGAGAGGGGCTTTTGTAGAGGTCATGAGTGGGAGTGGGCAGGGGCCAGGCACCTGGACTTTGAAGGGTCAGCCCCTTGCTGTCAGACCCCTGGTCCTCAGGAGTGGATTGAGAGGGGTCACGGTGCCATCTTCCCATTGCCCCAGGGCACACCCAGGCCAGGGAGTGCCTGCTGCGCCTGGTGGGGGCGGTGGGGGGGGCAGGCTTCAGGGGAGGCCGGACTATCTTGCTTGCCCAGAGACAGGCAGGCAACCCCAGCACCGGCTTAGTGGGGTGGGGGGGAGCTCAGGAGAAGCAGGAGCTAATTGAGGTTGTCAGGAACAAAGGCTCGCTTTTCACAGCTCAGAACAGAAGGGAAAAACGCCCCAGAGTTAATTAACTTCCTGCAATATGGCTGGTGCCACGGGTATTACAGCTGTACAGGGTCTCGCTCCGTCTTCCAGGAAGGAGATGATGGTGGCCCAAAGAAAAACACCCTCCGCCCATCGGGACCACCCCTTCCCTTTGCTAGTCACACGGCATTCATTAACCAAGATGTATTCAATGCCGGGCTCTGGACTGGGGGCTAGAAATGAGGCAGCGGTGACCAAAACAGAGAAGCTCCGTGTCCTCATGGAGCCCCAAATCATTCATTCACTCACTTATTCTTTCAAACAGCACACAATAAACAACTCTCAAGTGGGCTCTCTGTGCTATCTGCAATCCTGCAATCGCCTTACTAATTTTTCCCAGTATATTCAGCAACCCTCTCATAGACGTGCCTTTTCCTCTGGCCTCAGACCTCCAGCCCTTCCTCCCCCAGCCCCACCCTAGGTTTCCTTAGAAGATAGAAGCAGTCGGAAGAGACCTTCAGCAAGCTGGCAGGGCTGGAGGTCTGTCCAGAATCCCACTAATCCTCACCCCCACCCTCCTGCCCCCCGGTCCGAGGTAGCATCTCTCACCTGGACTCCCCACCCCTGGGTGTTCCTCTGTTCCATCCTCTGCTCAAACCCCCACCTGCTGCCAACTCAGAGGAGCAGTGCTCCCTGGGGCCCTCCAGGACCTGGTCCCATTAGGCTGGGACTGCCTCTGCCCCTCACTCCATCTCTCCAGCCTCGCTGGCCGCCTTGCTTTTCTTCCAGCCTGCCAGGCATGCTCTCTCCTCGGGGCTCTTTCACTTGCTATTCCCGCTCCCTAGAACACTTTCCATCCCAATCCCTACCTGGCTTTTCCCGTCACTGCCTTCAGGTCTTTGCTCAAAAGCTGCGTTCACAGTGAGGCCCTCCCTGCACAGCCCAGTTAGAACTGCGATGCCTGTCCGCACACAGTCCCTCTTTTTTTTTTGCACCGGGGCATGTAACATTTATTACCATTTGACATGCTATAGATTTATTTGTTGTTCGTCTTCCTCCATTGGAATGTGGATCAGTGCAGTGGGTCGTGCCCCCAAAAGATACGTTGAAGTCCTGACCCCCAGTACCTGTGAATGTGAGCGTATTTGGTAATAGGGTCTTTGGAGATGGAAGAAGGCTCTCAAGACAAGATGGTTCTGGAGCTTGCGGGGCCCTAAGTCCAAGGACTGGTGTCCTTGTAAGAGAAAGGAGAGGGGTATTTGAGAGCTGGGCCGCAGGGAAGAAGCCCATGTGAAGAGGGAGGCCACCAGCAGCCGGAAGGGGCAGGGAAGGAGCCTCCCCTGGAGACTTGGGCGGAATGCAGCTCGACTGACTCCTTGATTTCCAACTGCTGGCCTCCAGAACCGTGGGCGGATACATTTCTGTGGTTTTAAAGCCACGGATTTGTTGGTGATTTGTTGCAGCAATCCTAGAAAACTGAGGCAGTCAGGATCTTGGCTTTGTTCACTGCCACCTCCCAGGTCTAGCCTGGTGCCAGGCAGGGTGGGTGCTCTGTACTTACCTGTTGAATGGATGGATGCTCTTCTGCTTGGTTTGGTGCCCGGTGCTCTGAAGGAGACAAAGGAAGTCAGCCATGGTTTGTCCCACCCTCAGCTCTGGGAGGTGGCATGGAACAAAGACCCGTGGAGATCCAGGCTCAAGTCCTGAGCAGCTCTCACCTGCCTCCCTCCGTCCACTCATTTGCAAAATGAAGGGGAAAAATTCCATAACCCAGGCTGGTTGTGAAAATTAGATGTCATGTAGTAGGTGCTGAACGAATGTTAAGCATTCTAGCGTCCTCCCCCATACCTTAGTAGCCTTCTCATCACTGGAATAGGGTAAACACCCCATGCTTGTCTGCCTCGGAGAATTTTTTATCAAACTCCACTTAGATATCCATGTTATGTTGTTAAGTGGGGAAAAAGCTAGTTACAAAATAGCATGTGCATTAGCCACACTTGTAACAAGTGGGCATGAAAGTACAGTCCATTACCAGAAAGAAAATCTTATTCCAAGGCCGAGTCCAGAATCCAAATCATTCTTTGCTTTTTCCATGGACTTTTGACTTGGCCACAGAGTCCACGAGGTGTGAGGTTCTCTTCTTGCGTACTTTCTCTCTCCTCGTTTTCCATAGTCCCCTCAGTCTTTTCAGGTTTTCCTTTATTTCCTTCTTTAAAGCTTTATAAATTTCTTCAAAAAATCAGGCACATTTTTGCTAGGTTTATTCCTAAGTATCTTTTAGGTTGCATGGCTGTTTTGAAACAGGTCTTTTTTTTCCTGTTACAGTTCTGAATTAGTTGTTGCTAGTGAGTCAGAACACAATGGGTGTCTATGTATTGACCTTCTTATTGGGCAACCTGATGAATTCTCTTATT